>JANRGW010016659.1:0-12572 GCA_024733675.1 Psilopsiagon aymara | reverse complement strand
AGGCCAGGTTGGACATAGCCTTGGGTGATATGGTTTAGTGTGAGGTGTCCCTGCCCATGGCAGGGGGACTGGAACTGTATGATCTTAAGGTCCTTTCCAACCCTAACTATTCTATGATTCTATAATTCTATGTCCCTATCACAAATCAGAGGCAGAGGGGACAACGTCTAATTAGTTACCATCTTCAAAGCACCCTGAAGCCCACAGAGAAGAACTTCTTATTCTCTGAGTTAATAGTCCTTTACTTGGCAGTGTATCTTTGTAGCTATCATACCCTTCCTACCTCCCCAACTCCCAACCACAGAGTTACAATACAGAATACATCTGTTTCCTGCTTCATAAATTGCAATTGCACATTTCCAACAGGCACTCTCATCTGAGATTCAGAGGCAAGCAGTTTTATTTGCAAGTAGTATGTGCTCCTGAACCTGCCTGTCTCCTTTGATTGTACAGCCTGCTGAAAATGAAGAGCAGAACACAGCAGAAATGACTTTGTGGTTTTTGGAGAAGTTTGCATCATCCCCTTTTTCTCTTACTGCTATTAAAAGTAAATAGGTATCTGAGACACCCAGGTATATCTAACAGAAATAAATAATTTACACAATACAGACAGAAAAGACACACAGCACCTATTAAAACTTGCCATAAATATTCCTTAATAAGTTATTATTAATATTGTTCTTTGTCATGAGAACCTGTGGGCCAAGTAAGAGTATAGTCACTCCACTGAAAAGAGGCCAGTGAGTAAAATCTTGGCCAGAAGAAATTAGTGGTTAGAAGGTCCCAGTGACTTGGCTACAGGCTACATCATGCACTTCAGCAGAAATCTCTCATGAGCATCATCTTTCACCTACCTGGAAGTGAAAGGAAATGTAAAAACCAAACACCCTTTATGTATACTATTGTAAATGATGACTTTGGGATGAGACTTGGGGTTGCATATACCAGCATAACAAGTCACCACTCTTGCCTACTGAGCCACAGCAATTTACTGTCCAGTAGAGAAGCAGCATGGTCCCATTCCTGGAGATTTTGTCCCAGTTTCTCTCCATCCCAGGTGGGGAGGCTGTGAGCACACCCTGACAGTGTCTGCACCTCACCTGATGAGTGGTAATTTATTAAGCTGCTGAAAATCAGTTCTGCATCTGGGCCCAGCAGCTGTCATGCACTTGATGAAGTTACCCTTATCTGAGAGAATCAGCCAACACGGTGGGATCCAGGCAGCACCTTCAGAAAGGGACACACTTTTTTTAGCACACTGCACACAGAGGCAGGGCTGCTCCCAGCAGGCTTACAAACAGAGAGTTTTGCAAAATATACCTATTCAGGTCTGTCCAAGATGCTCTAGGACAAAGCCTGACCACCCCACAGTTTAGGCTGTATATCACCTTCTGACACAGGGGAGATACAGATAAGCTCTTAGGCAGAAGTTCTTCCCTGTGAGGGTGCTGAGGCGCTGGCACAGGGTGCAGAGAAGCTGTGGCTGTCCCATCCCTGGCAGTGTTCAAAGCCAGGTTGGACACAGGGGCTTGGAACAACCTGCTCCAGTGGAAGGGGTCCCTGCCCGTGGCAGGGGGTTGGAACTGGGTGAGCTTTAAGGTCCCTTCCAGCACAAACAAGTCTGTGGCTCTATGATTCTGCTAACACTTTGGGTGCAGACTAGAAGCTCTCTCTCCTGCCATGATGGTTAGCCAGTGAGGCTGAGAGAAATGTATTCATCTGATCACTCCTTCTCCTCTGCCTTTTGTATGCTCTGGTGCTGTTTAAAGGAGGACTACCTCCAAACCCAGCACAGTTCCCTGCTGTTTCAAATTAAGCAGCTTGTAACTGATGGGCCCAGCCATATGCTTAAGGATAAACATTTGTGCATGTATTTGCAGATGTGGGACCCTAACCTAAAGAACAATGTCAAGCCCAGATATCATTTTGTTTATGAGTGTCAATCCTGGGGCATTACTGAAAGCCCAAGGAGAAAGTCTGTGTTTCAAGATGCTTACAGTACCAAGGTCTTATCCCACACCCTGTCTCACACAAGCAGCCTTTACTCACCAGGGCAATCAGAATCTACGATGTAACTATAATCACCAGTTGGGGCAGGATGGATGTGTTTTGCAAACAGAATTGGAAGTTGACATGCAGAAGTCCTGGCACTTTGCAGGACAAGAATTTGTAAGTGCTTTGGCCAGCTCTAAGTCCATCCATGGTAAAAACTCATGTGGACTGGCTGTGTATGGAAAGAGAAGAGAGAAAACAAACTGCTGCACACGCCTGCTTTGCTTGAGAAAGTGAATTACCCGTCTCATTAGCTTCATGCTTTTTACTTAGCATATTCCTTTCTGCTTGCTGAGGCACCAAATGCAAACAGCTCCATCGCTCATAGTCTGCATGCGTGTTGATCTGCAAGGCATCAGCTCTCTGCTACAGGCTTTTGTCCCTTCAGTTCTTTCTCCCAGCTTCTGAGCTACAACATGGTCTTCTGAAAGAGCTGCTGCTGCTAAAACATGGAATAGGAACCAAACCTCTGAACCTCAGGTGCGCACTGTTTATAAACCCTGCTTTTACCCCTCCAGCAAGCACACACAGCAGCTCTTCTTTGTGCCAAAATAAAAGCTACAGCACGTTAGCTTTTAGCTTAGAAAACTGCAGCCAGGGCTCCCAGTTTGGTTTAAGCCTCGGCATGCACAGCTTTATGCCAGAACCTGATCTTCCTGCAAGGTAGTTTTAGCAAGCCCAGAGTCACAGTGTTGCAAAAGTGCCGCGCCCATCAAGAGAAGGGAGAAGCGGAGGGATTCCTGAATTGCAGGCAGCTGCCTGTGTTTTCCCAGCGCAGAAACCAGTGTCTGGGAGCTACGAAGTTGGCTTCATGTGTTTACAAGAAGGTCTGCTCTGCACACGATTTGCTGATGTTTCCCAGGCAGCTTTGCAGACGTGACGGGAATGAGGAGAGGCCCCTCAAGACCACACTCACTTATAAACAACTCTCGTATTTGCAGTGGATAAACAACACTTCTATCTGCAGTTGCTCTGTTCCTGTCATATGGCTGCTGATGGCTGGGATGGGTGTACTGGTCGCTGGGTAAAAAGGTGGCTGGATTTGTGAGCCCCCAGAATGGTGGAGAATGGAGTTACATCTAGTTGGTCACAACCACATTGTTTAATATCTCTACCGGTTATCTGGACAAGGGGATTGAGTGCACCCTCAGCAAGTTTGAAGATGACACCAAGTTGGGTGGGAAAGTTGCTCTGCTGGTGGAGTGTAGGAAGGCTCTGCAGAGGGGTCTGGAGGGGCTGGGGGTTTATACTGGGTATTAGGCAAGATTTCTTCACCCAAAGGGTTGGAAACAGGCTGCCCAGGGCAACGGTGGGATCATCATCCCTGGAGGTATTTAAAAGGTGTTAAGATGTGTCACTCAGGGACATGGTTTAATGGTGGTCTTGGCTGGGTTAATAGCTGGACTCGATGGTCCTAAATGTCTTTTCCAGTCTAAACAATCCTCTGATTCTACCTGAACCCAGCTTGTCTAAAGTATTTTCTGCAGAGAGTAAATCAATTAATGCCCTTAAAATACTGAGCATCATTTATGATGCATCACGTTTCTGCAGTGAGAAGGTGCACCGTGCTCACGCTGCTATGCCCTCTTATGGCAATGTGCCAGCTCCTGGAGAAACTTTTGGTCAAGAACTCTGCCAGATATGTAGCTTTGAATATGATTTTATGGCAGGCAGTGAGCTCTTTTTCTTGGACCATTGCTTGTGGTGGTAAATGATCTTGCAAGAGAATAATATTTTTATTTACCTCCTTTTTTTTCCTAAATATAACAAAATTTTTGTTGCTATCTTTTCTTTGTTTTAGCACAAATTTCCTCTCAGACAAAACTTTGATGCCCCTGTGATTACAGCCACAGCTGCTGGTAGATGACAGGGATAGAGAGCTATAAAGATCCTACTTTTGTAGACTAGCCAGACCTTAAGCTATATTTCAAGTGCCCATACCTGATTTTGGGGGAAGGAAAGAGAAGGCATTGTGCTAGATCAGCATTAATTTAAAGAGAAGTAAGGGGGGAGTCTTTATGTGTGGTTTGTCTACCGCAATCAGGAAATGCAGCAGACACATCTCTCCAGCATCATCTGCTGTCCTTATTCTTTCTCCTAGGCTAAGGCACGCTGGAGAGAAAAGATTTTGCAGCCCCAGCAGAATGTTTGTGCAATGTTTATCTGATCAGCTAAAGACTTGCTTTGGGAAGGAGTTCTAACACTTCATAACTCAAATATAACTGAAACTCTTGGTGTCCCCTTATTACTTGCAAGAGAGACCTTTATTCAGGGCAGCAAAATGGTGTTTTGTACCAAGAGCAAGAATTAGGATGTAGTCAGAAACTGAAGTTTTGTTTATGATCTTCTTTTCCTGACCAAAGCTAGTGATGGGATTACATGCTTTTCATGTTATCAGACACACTGTAATGTTCACCACCTAAGCCATCCCTGGATGGGAAAAAAAACCCAAACCCCATTTTTTGCTGCTAACTGCAGAAACCATCTACAGATGCACAGGCAGGTGTATGCTCTCCCTCTGCACAGAAAGAAAACCTGATATTAGCCTTTATTGTTCCCTTCTATGTCAAGAAGGAGACTGCACAGTAGCAAAAAAAGCACTATATGAATCTCTGTGCTAACAGGAAAGGTATCAGCTTTTCGACATGGAAAACATGATGTGACTGTCCGAGGCACATAAGCAGCTTGGGAAGAAGCAGCTTACTGACCTGCTCCATAGCTTATCAAACTGACAGCCAGGCTCTGCTTCCTGCTTCCATATGTGGTAAGGATAAAGCTTGGAAAAAGCAACCTCTGTTATCATCTTTTTACACTTCTCAGCATATCCTAACTTCAAGGTCAGACTACCAGAAAAAGACATATGGAATGGTTTTGGTATGCCTAGAGTCCAAACGAGGCAGTTATGGTTTACATCAAGCAGAACTGTGTGTCTGCACAGTCATGTTCTATGGTTACATATGCAATGTGCATTGCGTAGTGTTTTCTCTACTTTGATTTTAGGTGTTTCTAGCAGCCCGGCTACTTGATGCATTTCAATGGATCAACCATAGAACCGCAGACTGGTTTTGGTTGGAAGGGACCTTAAAACACACCCAGTTCCAACCTGCTGCCATGGGCAGGGACGCCTTGCACTAGAGTAGGTTGCTCCAAGCCCCTGTGTCCAACCTGGCCCTTGAAAACTGCCAGGAATGGAGCAGCCACAGCTTCTCTGGGCATCCTGTGCCAGAGCATCAACAGCCTCAAGGGAAGAATTTCTGCATAAAAGCTCATCTCAATCTTCCCTCTGGCCGGTTAAAGCCATTCTCCTTTGTCCTGTCCCAACAGGCCCTTTTTAAAAGCCCCTCTAAAACCAGCTCCATTTAAAGCTAAATATTGAAGTACTAGGACTGCAGTAGAGGCTAAATCTAGGCTAAGTCCCTCCTAGCAATGCCTAATGCATACCAAGCATTCTCAAGACTCAATGTGTGGAAGTCTCTCAAGAACTAGTGATGATCCCTGTAACCTCCATCAGCAATAACTTGCTTAAATACAATTAATTCCTGTAAATCTCCCTATGATACCAGTTATCTCCTACAGATACTGCTGTAATCTTCAACTACAGAAAGAATTCTTTCCTTGTAACTTTCATTTTTTCTATGGAGACAGTTATAATTTCTGCCTTCTTACTTTTCAGTGCCACCAAGTTGCTCAGAATGTTCTCCCAACTCTCCTTCACTTCAGCTTGTTTTTATTATTTATTTCCCCTCCCCCCCCCAAAAAAAAATGGTTGTAATTTGATCGTAGTATTCCTGGTATTGCTTCATCCAAGCAACTTTCATTGCTGAATCAAATGAAACTGGAGCTTGAGCAATATAACTTCAGAGCAACAAATGAGATAACTGAGGCAGGAGTGAGACAATATGATGCATTCCTCTTGTGAAAGAGAAATAGAAGTTGCTGAGGCTGTAAACAAGTGCTTCCTGGTGGATCAAACCCCCACAACATTACAGGCACCAGCGAAGAACGGTTTCAACATATGCAGGGCTGTGGTGTTTAGCATTAATTTGGCATATTTTGCTTTTGCGGTGATTTTCAGTCTTGCATACTACCACAAGTCTATAAGCAACAAGCACTGTGTATTTTAATCTTGGAAGTTCCTCAAAGTTACTGAAATATTTGAAGCTGGTTGTACTCCATGGGCTGCTTGAAAATATTCCTCCAAAAGGAAACTGGAGTTGAGATATAATTTTATATCATTTCTATTGATGTTTTCTTCCATAATTCCTTGACTGTACTGAGCACTATAAATATTTCTAGCAAAAATGATTGTTTACTTCCAAGTTTTATTAGCACTGTTGCAAATGACTAGTTTTTAATGAGGAGGTTGGTGCAAATATCGAATGTGACATCACCTTCACACCAAAAGGAAAAAAAAAATATATAAAGAGGCAAAACCATCCTGCTTTGAGGTGAATAAAATATAAAGTGAGAAATCAAGAAAACTGTAACTTAGACAATAATCTGAAGCCCAGAGAAATGGAGAGACCTGCTCAAGGTCACCTGAGAGAGTCAGTCAGACCCAGAGAGAATCATAGAGTGGTTTGGGTTGGAAAGAATCATAAAGCTCATTCAGTTTCAACCTCAGGCCATGGGCAGGGACACCTTCCACTGGAGCAGGTTGCTCCAAGCCCCTGTGTCCAACCCAGCCTTGAACACTGCCAGGGATGGGGCAGCCACAGCTTCTCTGGACACCCTGTGCCAGTGCCTCAGCACCTTCACAGGGAGAACTTCTTCCACGTAGCTAACCTGAACTTCCCCTGTTTCAGTTTGAACCTATTCCACCTTGTCCTATCACTACAGCCCCTGATGAAGGTGATCCTACATTTACTTGTTCTGACTTTATGTCCAGGGTAAGAAGCACAGATGTTTCACAGCCAAAACTTCTACCCCTGTTAGCTGTTGTACATTATTTTTGTGAGCCCTAGTCACAGCTAGGGTTAATTTAGGACATGTTGCCCCTGGGCACTGCAATGCCATATGTACCGTGAGCTGACAATTAAATCTCACCCTAAATTTGACTCACTTTAAATCAGGAAAATATGTTGTCAGGTGTCAGACACATCTGCATTGATTTTCTTCAGCAATGCTTCAGGCTTCCTCATCTATCCATCTATTCCCAGTTTGCTTTCAGGGAGATCTGGCTTGCAACAGAGGCAGAGGAATTTGCTTGACCCTACATAGTAGCAAGAGGTACAAAACAAATAGCTTCCTGTGGCAATGTCAGGAGAATACTGACAGAGGGTTTGCAGCTTAATAGCAGAGAGTTCAGAAAATCTCGGGCAATACTAATTATTTGTTTCCATGGTATTACATCTAATACATGGCATACTGATAGGCTGTTGTTTTCTGATGAAAAACCATTAAGATAAACACACTCTGAATTTCTGTTCTTTGGTTTCCATCAGAAACGCTACAGAAGATGAGCACCTTCAAATTTCGAATTTCATGTTGGGCTGCATCTGCCTCTGCTCCAAGACATAATAAGAGAATGGAATCTATGTTGGCATTGCATTTGTCCAACGTTGCTTCTCCTTGTGAGCACACTACAGGATTTAGTATACAGCTGTGAGCCTTCCAAATTTACTTGCAATCTGGATCTCTGCTAAGCAGATTCCTACAGATAACTGTGGTGCTTCCACAACTAAGTTCCAAGTTTCCTAACAAAAAAAAAGGTATCAAGGAAATATAAAGAAAATTATATCTCTAACTTCTATCAAATTTTATTCTGAGTTTATACATTCAGTTTTGGACACCAGTAAACATCATGAGCACGATGGCATCTACCAGTACAACTCATCTATCAGTGCAATTTAGCTTTTGATTTGGAGTAAAAAGCCTTTCTGCCCTGCACCCTTTATTCTTGTGCTCTGATTTTATTCACTGCAAAGAAAAATGAAGATAAATATTTCTACTGCTTTGCACTGGTACGTGCAGCACAGCTATGTTTATCCTGTAAGGAGCAATGTGGGAAGGAAATGGAGAACAAGCAGCCCTTGTGAGTGGGTGATTTGAACTCAAGTGAAATACAGCATCATTTTCTTATCTATCCCCTGTGCTGAATTCACTTTGGCTTAAACCACCCCCAGGGAGGCTTCTCTGTGTGGAGAGGCTGAAGTCAGGGTTCAAACTCAGGCTAAAAGTGCAGTGGAAACTCACCCTGTGTCAAAGAACAGTACAAAAACTTTATGGTTTTGGTGTCCACATCTCTAAGGTGTCATAAGCCATCCTAGTATTACCAGGGAAAAAATACTTCTGATATTGCCAGTACTGGAGACCAAGCAGAATTCCATTAGAATTATTTTCTAATGGAAGAAAAACATGTGGATGCATTGTTTTCAGAGAAAATACTATTTTCTGTTGTTGGGAGGGAAAGAGAGTATTTTGGTCTACCATAGTGTTAGTCTGCTTCCTCGGACCTCAAAGAAAGCTTTACGTAAAGTATCCTGATAGAGCTAGAGGTAGAATGATGAGCCTCATCTCCCTGTGCAGGCATCTTTGCATTGAGAATGTCCCATACACAGTAAACTGCTCCCAGTTTGCCTGCAAATGGAAGAGGTATTCAAGGTGTTCATTTCAAGTGACTAATTACCTGATCTAAGGAAACCTTGGAGCAACCTGGTCTAGTGGAAAGTGCCCCTTCCTGTGGCAGGGGTTTTGAACTGGATGAGCTTTAAGGCCCCTTCCTACTCAAACCAGTCTGTGATTAAACAGCCCTTGCCTTATTTTTGGCCTGCAGTTTATGGCTAGCCCTCTGCCTCTGAAGAACATGAGCCTGACAGCTTAGCATGGACATAAAGAAATTATGGATGGCAGCTATACCCAGACTTATCTAAATCAGTCAGAGGCACTTGCAAAAGTTATGGCACGTATTTCCGGTTGAAGCTCACCTTTAATGACTGCAGGCTGAAAGAGCTTCCTGAAGCAGAGTATCTTAAGAACTGATTCATAAAGGGCTTTCTACACATTCCTCTACACTACTGGGCAACGACCACTCTTGTAAACAAGAAACCAGGGACGTGAACTATTGTTCTAATCTGGGCTTGCAACCCCTGGTTCTTCAAGGTTTCAGGTGTGTATAAATACATTCATATACACGTGTGTGAATGTGTGCAGTTTAATCAGAGAAAATGAAGGGGGGGTGCTTCTAAAGAGTTACAGGCAATCAGGATATCATTGCCAGATCTGTACTCAAGTCAAGCTGTTACAATTCATTGAATCATAGAATCATAGAACAGTTAGGGTTGGAAAGGACCTTAAGATCATCTAGTTCGCACCCCCTGCCATGGGCAAGACAATTCTCAGGTTTATTTTGATTTTACTTTAATCCTGAAGAATCCTATAAAATATACCTTCTTGGAAAACATAATATGAAAGGATCTTATTGAAGCACCTGCTGTCCTTGCCAATGAGCTGTAAAAGAGGGAAAGACATTTGGAAACTAATGTTCAGAGACTGGGCAGGAGGACTGGAAAGTTTGCAGAGATGCTGTTCTGTTGTCCTGTCCTGTTTATCCTCTTTTCCTCTTTTTGCTCAGCTGGCCAGTGGTTAAGGAGAAGTATTTTGACTCTTGTGAGTCACGCTTACCAGAAACATTTTGCTTTGGGCATTTCGTTGTTGCCACGATCCTGGTCCCCATTCTTTCTGTCTTTCCCATTTAAATGGAAAGACACCAATTACTATGTGGAAATATTACCTGTTCTTGTATGAAGAGCACCACATTGGTCATATCCAGATCTTTCCATTACAGCAATCCAGGAACAACTGCAAATAACATTTGTAATTGGAGTAGGACCCATAAGATGAGCCACTGATGTGTGAGAAGTTCCTGGCTATGGCATAAGCAGCTTCCAGTTTGTGGGAAGTGGGTAGTTAAAAAGTACAAGAAAACAAAGTTTGGTTCTGGTCCAGACATATCTATACTGGAAGTGTGGAAGAAAAAGTAAAAACTTTCCTAAAACACCACATGGAAAAACACCCTTTGTTCCCTCCAATCATTTTTTGTTATCCTATGGAGTAGTGAAGCTCCCTCATGAGAGGAACTCTCAGCATGTACAAGCAGATGCTCCAGAGGTTTCTAAGAAGGTGCACAGATTATGCTCCCAGTGAAGTGGTGTGCAGACAGAAGTGAATGGCATGCTGCCCTGCTTCTCCACTGGCAGCCTCCTGGAGAAGGGTGTGCCTTGCCTCTTGCTCTGGGTGCTGAGAGCAGCAGAAAGTCCCTAAGGACTTCAGGCTACAGTGAATCACAGTCCTGGTTCAGTTTTGAATCACAAAAGAAACCAACCTCAGCATGAAGGAGTTATCCACAGGCCTGCTCTGTGCAGGAGGTTGAGACCCCTGATCCCATCTGTTGAAAGCCATGGGTGCTCCCCTAGAGAAGAAGTGCCAACTTACAGCTGGTAACAGCCATGGGCAAAATAGCTAGGGAAGATATAACTACCTCTACCCTCTCCTGGGTGCAGAACAAAAAGTGGGACATCCATCAGAACAGGCAAGAGTCTCAGGCTCAGGTTTTGGTTTTAAACCGTGTTTTCTCACTTCTGTTATTCAACACCAAGGACTGCATTCTAGTCAAAGGAGATTCACAAAATAGCCATGGTGAGAGTAGCCCCAAGATACTTCTGATCCACCATCCTATATCTGATATATACTCAGATATATCCTATATGAGTTCATAGAATGAACAACAGAATGGTTAGGGGTAGAAGTGGTCTTGAAGATCATCTAGTTCTGAAATTCAGAGTGATTGCCCAGCTCAGAGATGGGTGAACCCTCAGCAGACATCCCCTAAATTTCTACAACATTCCTCATCATCTTTCTCAGTACTGTGTCCTTAACTGAGGGAAAGCACATCCTCTGGTGTCCACTGCTTGCCAGTGTTACAGCTGAGTGGATCCCAACCATTTCTGAGGAAGGAGCCCCTCCTTGTCCTCAACATTGCTCATTTCTTAACAAATGTGTAAGCGATGGATGGTGTCTTGAAGGTCACTCTAAAGGGCCTAGCAAACAGCCAGCAATCTTCAAAGATATATCTGGAAGCACTGTGCAAGTGGAAAGTATTAATAAATACATTGCAAATCCAAATGACCCCACCCAAAAACTCATTGGCGTTATCCTTCCTTTCTCCAGCAACCTACCTCAGCCTCTGGACTATGGCAACAATTGGAAAAAGATGGAGTTCTCGTTCATAGCTGCTGCTTTTTACAGGGCATGCTGTAAGTTATAATAATGTGGTACAAGCCCCACCCTTTCCATGGCTGTTGATTCCTGTAATCTCACCTCTCACCCTGACATGGAGTCATGTTTTGCCTGTTGCACTGCCAGTGCTGAGGTTGCCTTGCTGCTCCAGTAAGATCCTAAAGCCTTCTGTCCCTCAGAGGCTCACCTTGGTCTGCAGAGTCCAGGAGAGGGTCTCTGCACCAGAAATGTTCCTAGTTTTGCTCATCTCCATTTTGCTGGATGTCCATCCTCCTACCTCCTTAAATTAGTAAAGAAGGCATTCCTGTGTTATTCCTTTCGTAAGCCATGTGAATTTGTTCTCATCCTCATTTTTCTGGACTGGGACATGAAGTTCAGACTTCTCTTCAGACTCAGCTCTGCTATATTTAACTTCACATCCTATTTAACCCTCAGATTTTCCAGAATGAGACCAGATGGGATTTTTTGACTATGCACCATTCACAAGTGAGGCCAGTGGACCAACTCACACCAAGATACACAGCAACATTTCCAAGACAAACTTGGCATTCCTGTCCTTTGACACCCAGCTGGAGCCAGACTTGGTTTAAGGGACAATAATTCTCACCCAGGAGGGCTGGGTGCGTTGCCTTGTTAGACCAGGGAAAAGGTTTCTCAGTGGCCTCACATCTGGCTTCAGTGGATGAGTCTGGTTTAAGTCCTGGAGTCAGTCATTGGCCATCTTTGGTAGAAATTCAAGCCAGACCTGCTCTAACTAATGCCAAGAGGCAGGGCAGCTCACAATGAAGACTCAGAAAGCGACTGAGAATCAGATTCTCTCCTTTATTCTTGTAATAATGCATCCATGGCTGCAGATTGGAGTTCTGGATGGAATAATGCAGGAAGCCAGCAGAACGTGAAATCATCTTGTGACATCCTTAATGACTTACCTGTGGTTTCAACAACATGTCTAGTGACAATTTCAACTTTGGGGCAGAAATCTGTACACTTGGCTACTGCAACTAAAACTAAAATTGTGGCATTCAAGAAAACTGATGGGTTTGGCTGGTGAACTTGCTCTCCCCTTATCTTTTGTAAGTTGAGGTGCATCAGTGCCCTGCCACAAGAAGAGACATGATGGCAAGGCATCCTGGGAACTGCTGCACAGCTGGGGAAGCTCAGTGCTGTAAGGCATATGTCCTAGAGCTCCCATGAGCTAGCACAGTATGGTTTGGGGTGCATACCAGAAGCATTTCTGGATTTCTTGAGTGCTCAGCTTAAAGGTAGATGTTTTCCACAGGCTC
>JANRGW010016655.1:0-29616 GCA_024733675.1 Psilopsiagon aymara | reverse complement strand
CTCCCAGGCCGAAAGTCAAAAACACAGTGCTGCACCAGCTACCAAGAAGGAGAAAAATGACTGCTACTGCTGAACCCTTGACACCAACTCTAACTATTCTATGATTCTATTCTATGACAGGACAAGAGGAAATGGCCTCAAATTGTGCCAGGGGAATTTAGATTGGATATTAGAAATTTTTTTCCCAAAAAGTATTGTCAGGCACTGGAACAGGCTGCCCAGGGCAGTGGTGGAGACAGCGTCCCTGGGGGTGTTTAAAAGTGTAAATGTGGCACTTAGGGACATGGTTTAGTGGTGGACTTGGCAGTGCGGGGTTAACAGTTGGACCGGATGGTCTTAAAGGTCTTTTCCAACCTAAAGAATTCTGTGATTCTATTTACTATATAAATGATACTTTTTATAATTCAGGATAGGCATGACTAAATCTGGATTGTTTTTCTATTTAACTCTCTGGTGTGACTGACCTTTAGATTAAATTTGCTGGAATAGATTTCTCATCAATATTAAATGACACCAAAAAAAATATACCTCAATTTCAGACTTAGATTTTCTTGGACTCTTGATTATTTCTTTGTTCCAGTAATTTACTCAGTCTTCTTATGTAAAGATACCCAAACCAGGACCATGACCAGCCTAGCAATTTCAAAACTTACTGAATTTGAGTTAATTTAAACATAATAGTACTCTGATAGAGAGAACAACAAAGCTCATTCATTTCTCATTATTAGTTCAAATAATTTCCTGCCTGTTTTATATGCAAATTATTGAGTGTGCATTCCAATCCTGAAGAAGGTTCCTTTCCTTGTTACCAGAGGTAAACAAGCAGATGTGTGAGCAGCAGAACTAATGAAGCCTGGTTTCCAAATCTCCATGGGAAGTTTCTGTTGTTTAATAAAAGGAACAATAATTAGTTTTGGGGTTAATACGTTTGGATATTAATAAGGTCTTTCTTCTCCAACAAGGAACCTGCATTCAGAACTTAAACACTTTGATAACTCTAAGCCACTATCATACATACAAAAAATCAGCCAAAGAACCAAATACACACAGTATGATTCAAAAGCCCTATTTCTGAGGAAGGGGTGATAAAAATAATAAATTTTATTTCCTTTCCTAGTAGGAGAAAAAAAAAAATGTATCTCATCAACTGCATAAATAAAATTGAATAAAAAAATGTTATTAAATCATAGAATGCTTAGGGCTGTCAAAGACCTTAACGATCATCTAGTTCCAACTCCACTGCTTATTTGCTGCATACTCTCCAGCAAAACAGCCACAGTGATTGTCATGTCATATCAAATCTGCACACGTGATCAGTGTGATGGAGGACAGCATGATCCTGCTCCAGAAGGAAGTATTAACAATGCAACCAGTACTCCATCAGATTTTCCATCCCACAGAAGTCAGCAGAGTGTACAGAAAGAAACGAAGATAACAAAATACTCATGACTACATGTGGAGAGATCACTACAGCTGAAGTCACTGCTTATAGGAAAGCATTCACATGGCCTGTCACTAACAGGAGGACAAAACTAGTGGAAGGACCAGCTGTACATATCTGAATGCTGTATCACTGGCCAAGTCTGAACACCCTGCCCATAACACTTGTAGGCCAGTTTCTCTATTACCTGAGAAACTTCGATTTTAACACATATTTAGCATGTTAAGTACATGTTAATTGAAATCCAAAACTTTACACAAATCAGGAGATGGAATTTTGCAAACAACATGGCATAAAAAGTATATAAAAAAAGCACACAAATAGAAGAATTTATACTGAATTTCTCTAAGAACATCCATTGGTTCATTCTGTTCTACAGAAATTAAAAGTTAAGCGTCCCAAATTTGCGATATATTTATCCTGGTCATTTTACTGGGGGGAGAAAATAAAAAAAATAAAGGTGAGGGTAAGGAAAAACTTTGGGTAGGGAAAATAATACAGCTCATGCAGCATCTGATCACTAGCCCCTAACAAATCCTCAATCAAACCAAACAAGTACAGAGTGCTGCAAACTCATTTCAACAACACTCTTGTCTCAGTATCTACTTATTAAAGTACTATTTTAGAAATTATTTATAATGTCTTTTAAAAGAAAAGGCTACACATTATTACTTGCATACAAAAAGCACTCTGCTTTGTATTTGCTGTGCCTGGAACTAATCCTAGGACACAGAATTGTTAAAAAAAAAAATCCCTGGAAGCTGAATAGCTATGTTTGAATTATCATTGTGTTGTGATTTTGGTTAGGCAAATGAATTCCATAAAAACCTTACACTGATTGATTTTCCCCCTTTAGAAATCGGTCAAAAGAATGCATTTTTATGGTGGACCTTAGGCACTGAATGATGATTAGGGAATTGAGCAAGCATCAAAAAGTTCACAGCACCACAAGCTATTTTCTTCTCTGCTTCTGATTCCTAGACAGTTATTACTTTTGACAAAGAATTACAGGCGAATATTCCTCTAGGTTGTTGAAAGTAAGGAGACATTCATTATTAATAGAATTTTTTACCTTGGAAAGAATGTTGTGTCAGAAAGCACCATTTGGGGAGCTTATGAGGAGATGAGAGATAGGAAGACTGCTGGACTTTCTGTATATTGTACGAGGGGTTTTAAAGATCAGCTGGTTTTATTTTTCTAATTCATTATTTATTTAACCTATTTTTAACTTCAGTAGTGACTGCTGACGAGCTCCACAGATTTTCATTGTACAAATAATCTGCAGATATTGCTTGCTGAAAAACTTGCCCTGTTGTAGGTGCACCAGCTTGTACCTTCAGCATGGAATACATATATATATGCACACCATTATATTTTATCTGCATGCTGCAGATAAAAATAATTCAACTGACTTTTTGTAGATTATGTGCCAAATTCTGTAATTATATTTTTTATCTTAATTTCTAATCTGTCTGAAAACAATAAGAACTCCAGGATACAGAGATGTTTCAAGCATTTTGCAATATACTTTTTCCCCTTATTAATCTTACCAAAGGTTAACTGACTGCTAGATGGACTAGGCCAAATATCTATTTCCCAAAATGGCATTAAATTTAGCTGATTCACTTAGACTATGCAACAGTGACTTTGATAGAGGAGGCATGAGCCAGACTATGTAGCCTGAGAAAACCCATGTTCTTTCACAAGACTAAATTGTAGCCTGATTTATACATAATACCTTGAGATTTGATGGTGAATTCTATTCACAGTAAATGTAGCTATTAGATCATTTAAGTGACTGATACTGAAAAATAGAACCAATCTTTGAAAATTAGTTAACAACATCTTTGAAAAATCATACTCTAAATTCACAGCATTGTTTTCCAGCTGTTGCTGGTAAACAGTTTAGGAAAACAGTTTTACTTTCTTTAAGTGGGTGTTTCCAAGTATAAAAAATCCCATTAAAATAAAATGCTTTACATTCTTTACAGCCCTTACCAAGGGCTTTGCTTCTGGGTTTGTTTTGGGTTTTTTTTTCTTTTTAATCTCAAGAAATTTCACATTCATAACATAACAGGCACCTTCGCATCCTGTTAGAAATAGGGCTTTGATTTGATTCATGTGGTTTCAAATCACTGTACTCATCCATGTAAGAAAGTGTGGGATGGGTTTTCTGCTGCTATATCCATGTCTGCTGTATGGGCTTTTCTTATGCTCAGTTGCACAAATCAGGAGCTCTGTACCCCATATCAAAACAGTTTATGCAAAGCAACAAGAAATAATTTCTTACGATTTTGAAAGCTACTTGCAGAAACACAAGGCTGTCAGATGTCTCATCATCATGAATATGATTATGATTCTGACTATTTTTTTCCATCACATCATGACAGAAGGAAACTGAGTATCACAAGATGACCTTAATATATTGAGTCTGTCATTTATGGGTATATGGATTTATGCAGTGATACCATAAAACTGAAACCCTTATTTTACCCTTGAAATGTGCTTGATCCATGTTCTGGGTTCAGCTATAACAGTTGTTTTTCTCCTCAGTAGCTGGTGCAGTGCTGTGTTTCAGCTTTAGTCTGAGAACAATGCTGACGACACATCAATGTTTTAGTTGTTCCTAAGTAATGCTTACTCTAATCAAGGAGTTCTCAGTCTCATGGCTCTGCCAGGGAGGAAGGGCACAAGAAGCTGGGAGGAAGCAGAGACAGGACACGTGACCCAAACTAGCCAAAGGGGTATTCCATACTTGAGCATATTACACTAAAATGCAGGAACATTTAATGTGTACAGTAATGATGACTGAGCACCATTCTACCAAATAAATAAGAAAAAAATAATGTAAAGAATACTAAAAAAAAAACCCAAACCAAAATAAAAACTCTTGTATTTCCTTGATCTTTTTCTTGAAGGGAGGTGGAGTAAGGGTGGAAGGTCAGTATAGATATATGGCCAAAAATACAGTCAAAACTAGATTTTTAGATTGAGACGATACTTTTTCGTTAGACCAGCAAATTTGGAAGAAGAAGGCACATTTCTGGGACACAAGTTCTTTTTCAGGTCTGAAAAAAAAAGAAGAAAATTGCAAAGGAAACTGTAATTAAGGCACTAAGATCAATTGCTTGGGATTCATTAGATATGCACAAGCTTCTTCAGGACAAGAGGAAGGTGTACCTGGGGAGTCAGAGCCTCAGTATGAGGAGAGGTGAGAAGTAGCTGCCTTTCAGGGGAAAGAACTATATGTAATTTATAACTGCTAGAACACTGTAACAATAATGGGGGGGTTGGTGGTGGGGCGGTTTTAGAAGTGGTCCAGGATTTGCAGGTTACATCAGACCACAAACCAATAACTCCCGCCAGTCCATAGTATGGGGTATTTACTAAGTTACAAATTTGAGTTTCCAAATTTATCTTTCAAAGTATTTTGTAGGTCATTCTTTAATTGAGTCAGAACAATTGCTTCCAACTTTAATTTTGCTTTGAAGTTTGCTTCTGTTTCAGACCTAAAGAACTACTTATGTGCCTGAGAGCTTATCTGTTTTTTTCCAACTACACTTAGTCTAATTAAGGATGTTACCCCTACCTGTAAATCTTCTCTTAATTAGCAACTTCATGGATTTGCTGATGGCAAGTGCAAGAGTGGATCACTCCACTGCTAGTAAACCAATAGAGAATTAAACAAAGCATGCTGAAATGTCATTTCCTCATTAAAAAATGCACTGACACCTTTTCCTCTCTAACAAGACTAGAGCTGCAAAAGGCAGCTCTCCAAGAATGTAATTGTTCTTGTTAAGGTCTAAGAGAACACCTACCTTATATTGTAGTGGTTGCTGAACAACAAAACTGTAGCTAGAAGTCTCTAAGTTTGTCTGATAAGCAGGTGTCACAAACAAAAAGATGAAATAGAAGAACTGACACCTGGAAGGAGTTAAATCAAAGCTGAACTAGTTGAAGAATAATATGCTGTTAGTGAAATGGAATAGGACATAAAACCGTAATGCTGTTGGACGAGGCAGAGGGAGAGTAAACATTGAGTTGATTGGCATACTCTTAAAGAGGGTAGGTCTCCATGGTCTGTGCATATTCCCTACAGAAGTTACATAAGAATGCCAATCAAAGAAAACATTTTCAATCTCCTGAGATTTAAAAATTTCCATTGCAATATCTACCTGCTTTCCCATTTAAAGTCAAAGCCAGCAGACTCAAAGGGCAAACTAAGCAGATGGGATATTGTGAGTGATACAAGAAATGACTGAGCTGTTCGTTGACGCACAGTGTGTACAATGAGCTTCAATGATTTAGACAGAATACAAAGTGATGGTGAGGCCATAGAGCTCACCAGAGAAATTCTGCCCTGAAAGAGAACCTCCACCTTCCTCCCCAGGGAAAAGGGAAAGCAAATTAATCTCATCTATCAGGGAACAGCAATTTCATAATTTCATTTTAAATATCCTACAGAACCTCTCAAACTTTCAGTGCTAACATACCACCCTTGTTTTTACTACAAAGCAAGAAGAGAAACATATGGCAGGTTCCAAAACTGTTATGAAATTGCAAAATAACAGTGATATGAAACCTCATGAATTTTTGAAATAGCTGTACAGAAGTCATGAAGTACCAAGGCTTTAGCTACTACTTTTTGCAGTGTTAAAACCTCACCCGTTAAACTGTCAAACAATAAAAAGATAAATAAGTGTATGTTCAAGGGCACAGAGTGCACTCAGGCAGATAAACCACACTAAAATAAAACCCTTCTGCAAAATAAGTAAAATAGGTTTACACAAACAAAGGCATATAGAGAAGAGCAATAAAGCAGCTCACGTTTTAGTAATGATCGTCTCTTACAGCATGGTCTATTCAACCCATTTGAATCTTTGCACACTGTAACATGCAAACATGTATCTGAAGGGGGCCTATAAAGATGCTGGGGAGGGACTCTTCATTAGGGACTGTAGTGATACGACAAGGGGTAACGGGTTCCAACTTAAACACGGGAAGTTTACATTGGATATAAGGAAGAAATTCTTTCCTGTAAGGGTGGTGAGGCACTGGAATGGGTTGCCCAGGGAAGTTGTGAATGCTCCATCCCTGGTGGTGTTCAAGGCCAGGCTAGACAGAGTCTCGGCTGGCTTGGTTTAGAGGGAGGTGTCCTTGCCCATGGCAGGGGGGCTGGAACTAGATGATCTTAAGGTCCTTTCCAACCATGACTATGATATGATTCTATGATTCTATGTACACAGGCCTCTTTCTAGGCCATGACTGCAATATACTCTGGAATTAAACAACTACACATTGTAGCAATTTGGAAAAGTTATCAGGTACCCAATCTTGGGAGTTATGGGGTCTGAGGGCCTACAAAAAAAAGCCCATGTCCATTTTTGCCATAATAAAGAACAACTTCACTTGGCCACAGAGAGCGTGCTGAAGGATGGCATCTAAACTCATCTATTAGTATTGCTGCATCTCCTTCTACTCAATATGCTGTGGTTTTTTTATTCATCTAAAACACTATGATTAGGCATTCTGTGTACTAGTTCTTCATATTTGCAGATATTTTTAATCTCTTTGCTGTCTCTTAAAAAAGAAAGACATTGTCCTTGCTGATATTTCTTCTGCTAGCTCTTCTTCAGTGAAACTTTTAAAAACTGCTCCATTAACATGCAAGTTACAAGGTCAACAGTAGCTCGCTCTAAAACAAAAACAAAAGCTATGGATCCCTCTGTGCTATCATTTCTCTAACATTCAGATCCAGAGAATTACACTCTGGACGTATCATTTCTTTCCATATTTATTGGGGTCCTTTAGGTTAATTTTCACTTAACAATAAACACATTCCAGTAAGCTTCCAAAATGGTTGAAGAGATTTGTCTTGCTGACACCACTGATTCCAGAATAAGAGCCAGTAGTGTTGACCTAGAATAATGCATGACATTATTTTGGAAAAACAGTAGAAAAAAATAACATAGTATGATTGCAGTTCTTACTTAACAAATATTTATCATATTAACAAATTAAACATTGTTGGCATGTTAAATGAACAAAAGTACAGCTACATTCTCTATTCCAGCTTTCTATTAAAAATAACAACAAAAGTGATGAAGCTAACGATACAAGATATAAAGTACTAAGAAAGTAATTGGATGAAGGCAGTGCAAATGATAAAGCATGCCTTAAGCAAATAACAAAACCACGACTTAGTCATATCTCTGAAGCATCTCTGCCATTTTTATTTTATTTCCTTCTTTAAAAATAATTATCTACCACTTCACTTTCAGCTCTGGGGCCTCCAGTATAACAAGGATGTGGACCTGTTGGAGCACATCTAGAGGAGGCCACAACAACGATCAGAGAGCTGAAGCATCTCTCCTATGAAGACAGGTTGAGAAAGCAGGGCTTGTTTAGCCTGGAGAAGAGAAGGCTCTGGGGAGATCTTAGTGCAGGTTCCAATGCCTAAAAGGGCTGACAAGAAACCTGGAGAGGGGCTTCTGACAAGGGCCTGTAGGGACAGGACAAGGGGGAACAGTTATAAACTGACAGAAGGTAGACTTAGATTAGGTCTTTGGAAGAAGTTCCTTCCAGTGAGAGTGGTGAGGCACTAGCACAGGTTGCCCAGAGAGACTGTGGTTACCCCATCCCTCGCAGTGTTCGCTACACACCAAGGTAAGAGTGCCAGATGAAAAGTTCCCAACCTGTGTACACAAGAAGCCAAAGCCAGATTAGCTAGTAATCTGTGCCCTTCCGGAGTAGGAGCTGGAGGCCAGATGGGCCTAAGAAAATACTTGAGAATAAACAAAGTGGATCCCACTCTCTGTTTTCTTTGGTCAGTGACTCATGCGCTTTATGTCTGATACCAATACTCATTTGTGGTCCCTTTCTCTCCCTCGTGGTCTAGATTTGAAATTATTTTCCCACCTTCCTTGCTTGCATACATACATTTTACAAGCCCTTTAATCTGACATACATATTAGACAGTATTTTCCTAGTCTGCACATCGATTATTTTCTGGAGGAATCAAACTCAAGCTATGAAATGACCTTACTTGCCTGTTTTACATAGTTACCTTTTACTAGATTTTCTAGAACATATCAAATAACAACTGACAGATAAAAAATAATTTCTCACAGGGTTCTCAGGCACATCTGTCTTGCGATTTATTTTAGTCAGTGTTGATCCTTACCTTCCTAATGCAGAAGCTTCTGTTCCTTACTCACAAGGGTCTCTAGTGCCTGCTTTTAACAGATGCCTTCGCATAACTGTCATCTTCATGAAGCCCCAGTGAGATGATAATCATCCCCACAGTTTGCTCGAAAAGTCTTTCCTTACTTAAAACTTCTGCTTTGCCTTACAAAAATGAAACCCTTTCTAAGAACAGAGCCCTTTTGTCAAGCATGCTCTCCTGATTTCAACTTTCATCCCTGTAATGAATTTACATATACATCGGCCCATATTTCTTTCGAAAAAAAAAACGTACCTTTGTTCCACACCTCTCTACTACAAGGTCCTTTTACTAGCTATTGAAAAAGCTAGAGACAAAAATAAATAAGAAAGAAGAAAAAAGGAACCGCCACCAGTACAACAGAGGATGTAATCTCTAGGTGTTATTTTATTGATCCCAGGATTAGAATTAAAAGATCCAAATTATACTTCCTGGGGTGTAAGTAGCCACACACTGTTTACAACTCCTATTAAGGTTGTAACACTGAATCCAAAGGAATACCAGACTCATAGTACCAAAAGGGAAAAAGAGAAAGACTCTCCAAGGAGTAGGCAGGAAGAGACCATCCCATGTTGTGGTCTGTCCTCTGCTGTACAACCCATTAACAATATTGGGAACAGGAATTGGTACATCACACTCCATCATGTATTCACCCCAGATGACAGAATGTTCTCAAAGAGATTCAAATAGAAGTTACTCAGACTGGGTTTGGTGTGGGTGCAGGCACAACAGCAGCTTCCAGGCCAAACAAAAGGTGTCGAGTAAATTCAGGCAAAACACTGTGCACTGTGCTGAATGCACGCTGTTAAACTGCCATGTTGAATGCCAGTGCTGAGTACTTCATGAATAGACTGACCTTTCTACTTCAGTGTTTCCACTGGTTCTTATTTACAAACTCTTTCTCAAGCGTCAGGTCCTTATTATGCTCCTGTCTCTCCGTGTGCCCAAGCTGTGTGACTGGTTACCTCTGGAGAACCAGGCAAGGCAAACACACTCTACCACTACTTGATGCCTTTTTTTTTTTTTTTTTAAACTATCTCACTATGAAAGAGGATTCATTTCGCTGCTGCTCTTTGCTAAGTCTTTATCTATCTTATCACTGCCTTGCAACCACCCGAAAAGTCATGCATGAGAAGTTCTTCAAGGAGAACGACACTATTGAAGCATTCTTTTTTATCACTAGCAATATAAACTCTTAAGCACATCTTTCTCCCTTCCCATTCTCTTTATTTTCCAGTATAAATCGCAGAGACACTCATTTCCACATCTAGCCCAAGATATCAGCTGTGCTTGACTAATGATGCTGAAGCTTAACAACAACAATCAGGAAAACCCAGCATGTACTACATTAGCATACCTATATGCCTATATCTTAATTTCATGCAATTTTAGTGATGTATGTTTCTCACAGAAGATTCTCTATGTAAAATTCAATGTGTCTGCAAACAGTTTAAACATGCACACACATAGAGTATGAAATCACTAAGGACTCTGAACAGTAGAAGCAGCTTGCATTAATTCTGCCTGTAAAGATATGCTTACAGAGCTGCCCACTAAGGCCAGCTAAAAACTCACTAATGCATTTAATCACATATTCGGGTGTTTACTAGACTGGGGAATGCTTTCCTATTGGAAATGAAAATGACCTCCGTGTGAATACTTGTATTAAGTCACATTCAATATACTAAACACATTCACCATTTTGGATTATTAATCCTTACTGTGGTAAAGAGAATGCCCATCATAAAATGTGATGCTGTACAAGACAGTAGAATACATTATGTTATTGGAAAGACATTTCAGGCATATCCAGGCTATTCTTTTTGTACATAAGGTCAGTTACAGTGAAAGAGGAAAGCAGAGCATGCATTTAACTATTAGCTGATACCTTAAATGATCATTGGAACTTCAAACAGGGCTTTGCCAATTACTAACATCAGCTTTATCATTTTAATAAATTACATGACACCTCAAGTATCAAAGACTCCTTCAGGCTGGACACTTCAAAGAAAGACATTACTTTCTGACTGTTCTTACCAAACAGAAAGCCTATTTAATATTATGCGATTATCTCATCCAGATTTCTTACAGATCGGCAACCATTAGAAAATCCACAAAGGGACTAATTGCTTGGATTCTGGTCTAAATCATCATCCCTTGGATCAATTCTTTTAGGTCACAAAGCTAGACCAATATGAAGATAATTTCTGTAAGCTCCTGGTTAGTACATGTTGGGAGAGCTTTACATAAAAAAAAGTCGGCAAACTTTTTTTATTATTTCTCTTCCTAAACTATACATCAGGATTGTCAAATTTAAAAAACACTAGCACTAAACAGGACTCTGACTGCA
Organism: Psilopsiagon aymara; assembly: GCA_024733675.1. Taxonomy (NCBI): domain Eukaryota; kingdom Metazoa; phylum Chordata; class Aves; order Psittaciformes; family Psittacidae; genus Psilopsiagon; species Psilopsiagon aymara. The sequence goes on along the minus strand of JANRGW010016655.1, from coordinate 18,603 downwards.
GCTACGTGAATAGCTACACATAGAGCTGAGTTAGCCCTGCTTCTGCTTGGGCTGTGAAGTGCTGAATGATGAAAAAGCACCTGTTTTGCAGTCAACCTCTGGCTGGGCCAGTCCAGCATCTAGTGCTGCAGTTGCACAGGAAACAAGACAAAGGGCCAGGAAGTACCTTTATACTGTTTTCTGACAAACACTGCTCAAAAGACTGATCTGTGTACAGTACAAAGTTAATCCCTATTATTTTTGTTGCTCTTTTCTTTGGGTTTATTCATCCTTTGAGAACAGTCGCAGAAAAGTTTTCAAAGAATCCAATGCTCTCACATGTTTTAAGTCTTCATGGGAACTACCAAAGTAATATTTTAGTGCCTTTAACCTCTGCATTATCAGTCTTTTTTTTTTTACTAGTCTTGTCTGACAGTCTCTTCCTCTAATCAGAGTGCACTATAACCATCTTTATCAAGAACAAAGAGCCTCCGTATCTGAAAAGAAGTGCAATGCCTACAGCTGAAGAATCAAGACTCAGTTATTAGGGCTTATCCTGATAACTCCTAGGGCTCATTCCCTGATATATGATTGCTGCACATTGCCATTAATGGATTACATTAGCTAACATATACCTATCTTTAATTGGGCTAGCTCTTTACTTCTTAGATGGCAAACCACTGGCAATGAAGACCTTTCTTTGACTTATCCAGCAGGAAATACTTTATTTTTAAAAGTGATGAAGTGTTCAGGATGCCATTTCAGACAAACTGACATTTGGAGATGTGGTGAGTTTGGCTGGGATAGAGTTAAGTTTAACCACACACCAGTAAAGAAGCTGGGGGTGCACGAGTTGTGAGGTGATACAGTGGGACAGCTGACACCAGGGATATTCCATACCATATGACATCATGCTCAGCATGTAAAGCTGAGGAAAGGAGGAATGGTGGGATGTTGGAGGTGACTGTGTTTTTATTTCCAAGTCACCATTACACATAATACAGCTCTGCTGTCCTGGAGATGGCAACACCTGCCTGACTGTGAGAAGTGGTGAATGAATTCCTTGTTTGGCTTTGCTTGTGTGTGTGGCTTTTGCTTTGCCTACTAAACTGTCTTTATCTCAATCCACAAGTTTCCTCACTTTTACCCTTCTGATTCGCTCCCCCACCCCACTTGCAGAGTATGAGTGAGCAACTGTGTGGGTCTTAGTTGACAGCTGAGGTTAAACCACAACACGAGATTTCACTCTTAAGCTTCACCATTATTTATCAAGGGACTTGCTAAACATGTTGGATTTTTGTTTAAAGTATTTAGCTTGTCCTATCAAAGGACCCCCTTGTTTCAGGATACCTTTGTTACTGCCTTTGCCTCTTCCTGTTCCTGACATTACTGCATGTTCACTACCAAGAGACATCAGTATCTGAAGTGATAACTGGCAAGAAACCTGGCACATAGACAAAATCGATATCATTTAAGAAAAAAGAATTTGAGAGGTGGCTATCAAAGGAGCCCTGTATTTGCAAGTAGAAGGATTTCCTTCCCTCCCTCACCCAAAATGTAAGATGTTTGTGAAAAACTTAAAAAAAATAATTTAAAAAAAGTTCTTCTTTTAAACACAGGCTAAGCCAAGGGGCTAATTTTTCAATTGAGTCAAAAAAGGAAGCAAGCTGACTAAACAAATACCAGACATCTAGCATTCAATAAACCCAGCTCAGCCTCTGCCCTGGATTATCTATTCTGGAGCTCTATCATAACATTAGCTCATCTAGTCAGGATAATGCAGCCTAGCTATAATTCCACATCTCAGAATAATTTTTTACTCCTAGTGTCCTATAATTCGTGTTTATTTTATTGCCGATAATATTTCATAAGAGGTCTCGTGTCTAACTTCACTTTTAATATTCATTCTGAAATAAGTTACATCAGACACTTTCTCATTTTTCTGGTGAAGGGTAAGTACTATTTTTGTTTGCTTTGATATAGCAGCAGAAATTCCTAGCCCTCGTCAAGATATTAATTGCAAAAGGCTGTGCTACACCAGCCATGAGCTCCAACCAAGCTCTCCACCCTCTACACATGCCTGACACAATTCTGATGCAAACGTGAACTGTTAACTAGACTTTGAAGGCAGAATCACTTCCCAGCATACAGATGATACCTATGACTATGGGTCATTGAGTTCTCTGCATGTTTTGTGATACCCGAAGCGACACCATTTATTTACTGGGTTTCACAGACACTATATATATAAGCCATGTCTTCCTGAACTGAATGGTTGCAAACTCACTCCCCCTGATAATTTGTTCTTCAAAATCATGACTTCATAAACTACTTAATCTTGTACTGTCTTCTAACCAACAGCTAATTATTTCTTCTTCACAGTGTAATGAAAGAGATTTAGCAGCTTACTTTATTGCTTCAACTCTTCTGTTCATAGAAACATAGTATCCTTATAGATAACTCTGACATTGTTTTCTGAGTCATAAGAATTTATCATCAGATATTTCTGTTCAATATTTGCCCTGAGGCTGAATATCATACATAAATATGGAATGTAACAATTCTGACTGTAACGACTGCTGAGTCACATTATTTGACAACTGCTTGTATATTTTGCATCAAAGTAGAAAATCCATCATTTGATAAACAGCAAAAAAAAAAATCTCACTTATAACTGTGGTTTTGGTAATAAATAAAAATAGACTAATGTATTTATATTTCTGTAAAATGTTTTGGAAGATGCATTAAAATAGTCATTAACATTTAAAAAAAGATACTTATGAAAGCTATTACAAGCTGAATTTTATGATAATATACACTCTGTATCACACCTTACTGCAGAGTCTTGCAACTCTTTCCACTGAAAAGTTAAACTTGCAAAATAATATCACTTACTTTACAATCCCCTAACTACAACTGAAGAAAGTGAACTTGTAAGATGACGCTGTCACTTCCACTTCTAATTCAGGGAAACCATATAACTCTTTCCAAGAGAAGAAAGGCAGGGAGAGAATATTACTCTGGTTGAATTGGTGCAATTTCATCACATAAAGAAAACGCATCATAACCAGACTCCAGTGTGGCTCAGGAGCAAGAATTACGCATACCATGGTGACTTCAGCTAGCAGTGGTGTCATTTCAGCAATCTCAAAATCAGAACTGAAAATCAGTATTGTTTTAATGCAACAGAAATCTCTATAGGAATGCAATTGTTTTTGTTAATCCCAGCAGAAGCTTGTCTCCTGTCTGAAAGTTCACTTAGCAGTTCAAGCACCCACATATATTCTGTTCTGGAACAGTCCATCAGCAACAATGCTTAGCTATCTCAAGGTTCAAAAGCAAGAAGTCTTAGCAAGCTCAGAGAGACTTAGGGGCTATTTGATGTTAAAGTTAAAATACATCTTCAGTTTTCTCAAAGTTGCCTCAAGATCCCTAATTTGCTGGGCTTGAAATAAACAATCATTTAACTACAGTCTTTAATATTATAATTTCATTGCCTCTCACAAGATGTGTACCTCTGTGCCAGCCACCTTCAGGAGTCTTTTAGCATTTCAGAATTCATATTTTGCAGGAAGCTGCTCTGTGTCCTCCAGGAATTGGCAAGAACTGGACACGTTTAAATGTCTACATCCAGTTCTTTTCCCCTATTAACATTCATTATCAGACTGTCACATAATGGAGATCTAAGTATACAAATAAAAATCTCCTGGTAATGGTTTAAGAATTTAATCCTTCAACCTTTCATCTTTTGAGCTATCCTTACTCAGGTAGGGTTCTCTCAGCATGTGAGTTATAGCAGCTCATGTCCAGGAGAAGTTTTCCCCTTTAAAAGTCACACTTCACACTGAGAAATTACTTACTAGTTTTGGCTCTGTTTTTTAATAAGAGATATCACAAGCTGCTCTACCTTCCAGTCCCATTGATGTTAATGGGTAAAATTCTAAGGTTACAATTTAGTCATGCTACAGCTCTCACTGAGATGAACAACAAAAACTTGTACTGCTTTCAGTGAAACTGTCTCAGTAGTTCAGTTTTGTCTCAGGCCTAGTTCATGTAGGTTTTGCGCTGAAAACAGAGAGACCTGGCTTGAAGAAAGATTAAGGACCTCATGTCCCAGCCTAGTGTGACCCAAATCTTTCAATAACTAATAGGATTATGCTCGTACACATGAAATGGAAAATGATGAGATAAAATGAGATGTATATCTATTTGACCGATTTGTTTGAGATTTGAAGAGAAGACCTACTATTTCAGAATAATGCAAGAAAGTACATTACAATTCAGTAAAAGATGAAGACACATGGAAAAACTCTGTTCATCTGTATATCCATCAAAATAAAACTTATTTGCAACTCATATGTCTATCAGCTGTAGCAACTTTCAAGCTAAGCTATGGCATTATGAGCTAAAAGGCAGTAATGTATGTCATTATTTAATGCAGCAGAAAAGGGCTTGTATACCTTTTCATTTATTAATTGAAATGCCTCGTGAGGGTGCATGAATAATGAATATTAAGAAAAGATGACACCTGCTGCCAACAGGTCTAAGCAATCCAAACTTTAACACAAACAGTTTTAAAATGTGTTACTGAGCTTTTCCATTTTCCCCAACATGACAGCTTTGAGAAGGCTCTGCTCAGCAAAATGGGTGCTGCCTCCTTCAAAGTTCACTCTTTCATTTCCTCTGACATTAGGAAAATTTTCACTCCATTCTGTTCCTTCTCCTCTTTGAGCTATCTGGCGGACTCTCCTTTCCCTTTCTTGTCTTTTATGTCAGAAAATAGATGAAATTATTTGTCTCATCACAATAGAAGAATAGCTCATACTGTTTTCTTTTGGTTCTGGTTCTCTATTACTTAACTGCAGCCCCGGCTGGTTTTTTGTATTATGGTTTTCATCTCAAAAAATTAATAAATTAAACAGAACAAAAATTAAATTAGACTTGGCAGGCTTGCAACAGCCAGTGATTTAGGTGCTTCTTTACATCAAATTGAGAGGGAATGTTTCAGTGTCCTAGGGGAGACCAAATGAGATGAATAATTTGAAAGAGATTAAAATTTGTTAGGAACACAGAAGAATAGGGAGCAACTTTGGAAAAATATCTGAAGGACGGCAATTTTATTTTTTTTCAAAATCTCCCTGAAAAAGAAGGGATCATTTTAATCTATCTAAAGACCCCTTCTATAACTCAGCGTGTTGAGAAGTATCAAAATATAACATACTTTCTGAGAAGCTGATATTACTTCTATTTGAAATTTTCATTTTAACTCCAAGTAGGATAAGGAAAGCATAAATTTTACCGGTGATTTACTACAACTGAAACTATCACAGAATTAAAAGCATGTACTCCAATTGATTTTGCTTGCTCTCAATTTGTTTGCCACATTTCTTTGAATACAGCCAGGTTATGGGAGTTCACTGGAAAGACGTGGAGACTGTCCTGAGCAAGATCAATCCGCAGTGTTCCACATAGGGTTGGCAGAGAAATGAGAGAGTCACAGCAGGGCCGTGAAGCCTGCAAGCGGCATTCAGCCCTTAAAAGTGACGGAAATACTTTATGAAAGACCAGAGGGGATGAAGCAGAGTTTGCCACAGCCCAGAAAGTTATCAAGTTCACAGAACTCAAACCTCAAATGAAGGACTAGTCTGGAAAGACACAGCAGTTATGGGGAGAACAGTTCATATTCCCTATGCATTCTGAGCTGATCATTTTGTTTCATCTCTATTAAAACACACCACGTTTAAAAGCCTTTCAGTTTTTCAGGGTGTGTGTTACAACGAAAATGTCCAGGTACAACCACCTCAAACCGATTCAGCATTACCTTGTGACACGCCAAGACACAGTTAGAAGAGAACTGCGGTTCACCAAAGCTGATTTTTCTTCCAATAAAAAACAGCAGAGGATGCAATGACTCATTTTACTAGAAGGAAGCTTTGGGTCTGCAAATTTTAATGAGGAAAATGCATTAATTTTATAACAATTATTCATAACAAATAATTTCCTTTATTTGGCATTGCATTAACAAATAGCCACTTTCTAATGATAAAAAAAAAAAAAAAAAAAGGTCTGTAACGTAAATCTGATACCTTTGTAATTAATTTTATTTCCTACATTTTTATAGCCATAATAAAAAATCCAATGGTGTTTCTCACTATCACCTGGCCATATCAAGTGGTATTATTTACTTTGCTGATAGTTCATATAACTTGTATTTCTGGGGGACTGCTTCCCCAATGAAATCTATGCAGGGCTGCTGAACAGGACATCTGCCCACAGCTCAGCAGTCCCAAGGCACAGCCTGGCACATCAGCTTAAAATGCTTATAGAGGTGATGTTGCACTGAATATCAGGCCCATAAGTGACATGTGAGGCAGACAATTTGTTTTGCAGTCTTTACTAAGGAGGTAGTTACCACCATGAAGTGGCAGAAGCTACTGAGGATCAATCACATTCTGGGTGGACTGAGGCAGTGTTCTGGGTTCAGCAGTAGCAGTCATTTTCCTCCTTCTTATTAGCTGGTGCAGTGCTGTGGTTTTGACTTTCAGCCTGGGAACAGTGCTGATAACACTGGTGGTGGTTTTGGCCGTTGCTCAGCAAAGTTTACTTTGACCAAGGACTTTCTGAGCCTCATGCTCTGCCAGGGAGGAGGGGAAGCCAGGAAGAAACAGAGACAGGACACCTGACCCAAAGCAACCAAAATGGTATTCCATACCACAGCACGTCATGCCCACTATTTAAACTGGGAGCAGTTACCCAGAAGGGTGAGATCACTGCTCGGTCTGGCTGGGTATCGGTCAGCAGGTGGTGAGCAGTTGCATTGTCTTCCCTTGTTATTTCCCTTCTCATTGTTATTATTGGTGGTAGCAGCAGTGGTTTGTGTTATACCGTAGTTACTGGGCTGTTCTTATCACAGTCCGTGGGAGTTACATTTGTTTGATTCTCCTCCCCATCCCTCCAGGAGTGAGGGGAGGAAGGGGGGGGGAGTGAGCGACTGGCTGTGTGGTTCTGGGTTGCCGGCTGGGCTTAAACCATGACAAGCAGTTACCCCAGCAACTTTAGCAGATGAGTCCTGTCATGTCTCTGATACATGTGCAGAAAGCATACCTGTAATCACAGTCTGCATGTTCAAGGAACAGTCTGACATTCTCAAGGAAAAAGCATATCCAGGCATGAGACTAATGGAAGGGAATAGCACAATGTGCACTTACCAGGAACTGTTTAATTTGCCAAACCTGTTTTCACCTGGTCATGAATTGTAAGTTGCCATATTAATCAAGTAACTTGAAGGCAACTCAACGTAACCCCCCAAATATTAAATATATATATTACCATTCCAACAGAAAAACATGCGTTTATATTTTGACTGAAAAATAAGTCTAGTTAAATTGCTAGTCCAGACAATACTTGCATTCACACTGAGTAGTATGTTGAAACTGTGCTTTTTGGAACACAGCACAAATGGCTCAAGAACAAAATCCCAATTGGTTTAAAAAATATTAAAAGTCTTTCCATGCAATATAGTGAGGGATTCTGCACCTGATGGCAGTATCAGAGAGATAAGAATAAATGAAAATATAGACTTTATTCAATGAAAAGGTCTGAAGACAGGAAAGAAAAAAAAAAAACCCACAGCCAACTCAAATATACAAAAGTACATCTTGTCTTTATGCAGCTTTTACCTACTCATTAAAATGAAGGAACTACTTCATCACCTTCTTATTCTTCCAGTTTTGAAAGTCTTTTCTGATTATTCCCACAAGCAGGTATGTGTTCATTCCATACAAAACATTTCCTCCTGAACTGACCTGTATTATTTTTATAACTAACTAGAGGAAATTCATCTGTTGTGATGGTCACGCAAAACTAGCCCACTATTAAGCATTATGGCACAGCAATCAAGGATGATTTATTACTATAATTCACTGTAAGTGGGCATATAATCATAGCCCTTCTTTATCCACCACAGCTAAGAAAACCATTAGGTGACTGGCTATTATTTTTTCCTCTGCTACCTCTGGGTTCTAAACAGAACCACACTGCTTTTCAGATCTGATACTTGTGTTCAAGTACATCCAATTCTAAGTGAATGCAGTTACAAGCCAAATTGAACCACTGTATTTATTTGGCTTTGAGACTGGCCTGCTAGATAACGATCAAGATTTTTCACAGTAAATGTGACTAGTCAATGAGAAAAGTTAGATATAAATATCTCTGTTAACAACCAAAATTGGATTAATACATTACAAAGCAGACTCAGCTTTTCAGACCTTTCTTTATGGAACCTAAGAGATAATTTGATTAAAGCTGAAAAGAAACATCTATACATTTTGTTTAAAAAGCTCACCAAGCTTAATACATTTAATAATGTTAGTTACAGAAGGCACCTAGAACCAGAGCTAATAAAAGAGCGCTAGCATTGAGACACCAAAGCTTCAGATTTCTTGCCTCTAGGATGAGCTTGAATTCCTGTTAGGAGCACAGGCATCCTGTGCAGCACAAAAGAATGGAGATCCTTCAAAATGAAGACAAAGCTTCAGAGGTGAGAGCTCTCTCTTACCAGAAATCATTTCACTGAAGCTAAGCATAAATCTTAAATTTGACCTATTAGATGTTTTACTAAAAGCTGAATTAGGACACTTCTATCTGCTTGGCAACAGCTGCAACAGTTCAAAAATGGTATCCATACCCTCTCTTTTGAGGAGCTGAACAAGTTGGCACTTCTCTGTCAAAAGATTGCTATTAAGTGTAGCCAGATAACAGTATTTATATAATTCATATAATTAGATCATTTGCTCAGAGACAGCTCTACATGGGGAGATTTAAAGCAAAAAGGACAGGTATCACATTGAGTAGCAACTAAGTGGTGCCGTTAGGGTTTATAATTCTGGCCTCTACTTCTCACAAAATCCTATTTCATATCTCACCCCTTAAGGATATCAACTTGGTGAGAAAAGACAAAAAACCCAACCCCACAACAGAAAAAAAAAATCAGAAAAGCTCTTTTAAACTCTTTTTTTTTTTTTTTCCCCTCAGCCCAGTCACAGATATTAGTAGCTGAAATCCCTTTGCAATAACTGTCTAAACATCGAACTTGATATTATTTCTTTGTTAATCAAAATACTCATTTGAGAAACAGTGATCATCCTGAACACTCTCCAAAGACTACAGAGGAATTAGCCTAAATTTAATGAGTGCTGTGTAAGTATACAGAGCATCTTCATTTTAATTTATGAAATTGGTATTTCATTTGTTGACCATTTGTGCATGTTTTAAAAAAAGAAATCACTGTAAATACCCAGAATTGATGTGTTCATTAAACTCTAGGCCCATAGGTAAAATTGTATGCCCATAAACTTCAAAGAAAAAGCCACACTTAAAACTCTCCTCCTTGTTAAAAATGTCAGTCATTTATCACAGTTCAGCAAGCCAATAATCAGTTACCAAATGAACTTTGCAGTTTCCATAACATTCTTTAGCTCAAATACTTAGACACTAATGCCATTATGATTTTGCCAATTAACAACTACTGAATAATTTTCAACGGGGTAGGGGAGAAGAGTTATCTTTTCTATATTTGACTCTACATGCTATCTTTTGCACTCTCAAGTCAAAAAACCAAAGAAAACTCACATTTTAAAGAAGAAAGTTATATGCCTTTTACTCACAAAGAATTGAGCTCCGCAATTCTATCAGTTTTCCTGCAAAATTTATAAGTGTGATCAGATACAGCTACAGTACTTGTATATCAATGTTTGATGCAAAGCTCCATTTTCCTCATTTGGAAAATAGAGGATTATTTTATACAACAGTATAATGCCTTAGCTCTCACCATACTGCAGATGTTTCTTCTCAAACTATTTTCTTTTTTTAAAGCATGAGAGAAATCACATCCACACTGAAAAGATAAAAAAGAATTGCCCCTTTGACAATTCAGGTGCCTGAATTTAAGTTAACATTTTCATATATTAGTATTTCACACAATTAGTATGTTGTGTGATCAGAGAATTTTACTATCACTAGCAAGTCATAGCCTCTTTAAAAACCCTCTCAAATAGGAAGGGATTACTGTCTGCATGTTAACAAGCAGAAGCAAATGTGCAAACCCTGACATGAAACATTTCTAATGGTCCTTTCCTCCTTTGACAGTCAAATGCCCCCAAGGCCATTGGTTTAACCTAGTGATTCCTTAGGGCTCTTTTCTAAGTTTCAGTTCTCCCTATAACAACTGAGATTCTCTCAAGCACCTTCTTTTTTTCACATACTGAAATTACGGTCTATCCACTCCCACAACAAGGACTGTGAAATGATCCTTGGAAATCAACCCCTGAAGTTATGCATAAGTGCCTTCTTTTATGTATAGCATCAGTAAGAGGCAAATCATGCTGACGTATGGTCCTGCAGCACCTAATATACACTATAGCATCACCCCTGATCAGTACTTGCTGTCTGAAATGAATGCATCGCTTTCCAAGTGGATGGATGTGTCGTATCACACATTTCTAGACAGTGGAATAAACTACAGACTTTCTAAATTCAGCAAGATTTTGAGATTGAATAAAAAGATGATAGTTTGGGCTTCAAACCAGCAACTGTGGATGACTTAGGGACAACATATGGCTAACACATATTCAAGGATGACAAAAAAATACCTGCAGGTATACTATGGCAAATCAAAAGTATTAGCAAACATTCTTGTGATGATAATTTAAAGAGATGCAAATATGGGCCATATACATGGCACAGACAAGTAAGTCTATTCTAAAACTCCCAGTGTTTGCTCCTGCATTGCATACTGCAACCCTGCCTGCACCTCCTTCTTGTTAGAAGTGCTTTCTCTCTCAAGGGTAAAGTCTAACTCAAAAGTAGGAATTTCCCATTGACAAGTGTGAGCATGTTGCTTTTGACAAGGAAAAAGGGTGGAATATGATTTATGAAGATCTAATACCATTTGAAACAACTCACATCTATCTCACTTAAAGGAGAGCCCAAAGGAAATTTAGTAAAGAACAATCCTTAAGTCAATGTGACATTTTCTGTCCTGTGTATGAAAAAGCATTCCTTGTAAACATTAGACTTTATAGCTATATGAGAACCCATAATCAAAATTAATATGAAGAAAAAAAAGAAAAGCAACAAACAACCACAACACCACACTGAACAGGCTGACAACAGTTTTTTATCAAAGCAGACAACCCGTACCATTAACTCCAGAAAAGACACAAGACAGAAAGTAGTCATTATTTAGCTCTAAATCCCATAGCATAAAACTCTTATCCATTGAATCAGGACTTGTCTGTACACTAATTACACCACCACTACTCAAAGATCTCACACAACCTTATTATCTTCTAAGTCTGTCAGGTCTAAAACTTGAATTCATGCATTCTTGACAGTTTTCAGTAAAGACAGACCTAAGCCACTGAAATAGAAGCAGACACAAAACTATTCCCCAGTTTTCACTTCTTGGTACTTCAACAGATTTTAGAGATGGGCCAAATGCAACACAGGAGTTCAATGATTAAGATTCTGAGCTCCTAAAAAATCAACACTTATCCTAATCAAAGGCAACACTATCATACCTTTTGCAAAGGGTAAGATTTCTGTTTGAACCTGTGCCACTTAATTGATTGTTAACTTTTGTTCAAATTCTAGTTTCAATGAACATTATTCTCAGATGACATCCTCAGAAAAGCATGGTTAGAGATATCTGATAAATTAAGTCCCTTTGGATGTTAAGGTCTCTGCTCACCAGTGTTTTGCTTTATGATCTGACATTTAAAGATAGAACTGTTAGCTTTATTCCTATGAATTGCAAGATCCATGAACTGGTGTAGAGCTTACTGGCTGTGCAGGATACATACAACAACATCAAAAATGAGGGAAACCACAGCAGACATTCCAACTATGACCATATAAGAGAAAAAGAGGAATGGGACAGAAAGGGAGCAATAAAGGCTAAGTACCAGAAAAGCTGTTTAAATTTTCCATAAATAATAAAATTAAGAAAGATGTTGATGAAAGACTGAAACCCAGCAGTGTAATTTGTGGCTAGTGTGCTCCTCGAATACAGCATGTAGTGTGGACACTACTGTGTCCAAGCACCTTTTATGTCAGAAAGCAGTCTGTGATTTGTGGAAAAGTTAAGGAGAGAAGATCAGCATGGAAAAGACACTTTATAAGTAAACCAAGAGATGTCATTAGTGACATAAGAGACAGCAATTTCTGCTTGGCTGAGGAGTCACAATACAGTATTAGAAGGTCCAGAAAGACCTGCTAGGTGGTCCAAATAATAATGCTGACTACCGACGCCACAAGGAAAAGTTCAATTTTCTTCCTTGGATATTTATTTTCTGTGGTTTCCTGATTGCTGATGTGCAGACTTTGCAAGGGATTGGGTGAAAATGAGCATTGCTTTTAAATAGATTAAATTCTTGATGCAGGGGATGTAAAAACATACTGTGCTGCAACTATGATTTCCGATGAATATTAATACGTTTCAAACTTGCAATTAATTTGGTTATATGCAAGAATCTGAAAGAACAGAAGTTTTTGTTTACAGGGATTATATTCTTGCTGGGGTGAAGCTGTGTTATTAAACCAGTTTTGGACACCTACTACAACACAGCAATTTTTATAATCTAAAGCAGAAAAAAAATGGTATCCATTTAATATGACAACATTTTCTGAAAAATCAACTGTGCTTCCCCACTTATGACTCTAAAACTTTATCAGCTCCTTTGGGACTGGCATTTAGCAGTAGCATCTGTTCTGTTGTCCCAGATAACCTGCACCTCCCATGGGATGTCTTCTCTAAGGGACAGCAAAGTATGGATGCTTCTACAATTATTTCAAGGCTGCTGCCTCATACAAAACAGAAGATTTACACAGGTCAGATTAACCAAAAGCTCTTACATCACTCCCAGAAGTGTCAAATTCTGTAACTCTCTATGTCAAACAGTAAAGGAGCCAAATACCAGCCAAATACTATTCCTCCTCCTGCCAAGGACCCTGATTCTATTCCTTCTTAAGTTATCTTCAGTACAATCTCTTCAGATCTTTGCTACTCCACGAGAAAAGGGAACCAAGTACAAAGGTTTCAAGAGTGATAGTCCCTTAGGCTGATTCCTTTGTATCTTTTCCCATCACAATTGAAATAATTGACCTGTTAAAATCCAGGCAAACATGTACATATGGCATTTATTACACAAGCATGATTGTTACAAGGCAGAAAAGAGTATAAGACTGTAACAGCAATACTTTCAAGTAATTATTAAAACTTTTCAAACTTTACCATGTTTAATAGAGAAAATAACCTATCCCTGACATAGTGTGTTCTTTAAACTCGTCTCTGTTGACTGGGCTTTCGCAAGAGCTAGGACAGCTTGCCACATTGGGACACATGGACATGCTGTGCTAGCCGCTGGGACAGGGGTGGAATGCGGAAACGAGATGAAATCCTTCTTTAAAAACCAGCATTTTCAATAAGTTATGAAAAGAATTATTTCTCCTTAAACTAAAAAAAAATAAAGAAAAAAAAACAAACCAAAGCTTTTTAAAATTATACTGAGGCTTCCTTTCCAGACACAGATGGGTTTTATGCCCAATTTTCATTTAATATTAGCTATTGCTGGCCAGTAGCACGAGATAAACCCGGCCTTCAGCGCCACGGCAGCATTCTGGTTTATGAAAACCTCGCCTCCCCCTCTACGCCGAATCCACCATCTCCCCGCCGCACGGCGCCGGAAGCCGCTCGCCCGAGCGCACACATGCACCGCCCTCACCCCGCCCGCCCGTCAGCGCCGCGCTCCGCCCGCCCGCCCGCTGCCGCCCGCTCGCAGCCGCCGTATTTACCCCGTTCCTGGAGCCCCCGCGGCGGTCGTCGTCCTTCTCCCGAGCGCGGGTGCATGTTTGTGCGGATCACTGAAAACTCGGGAGCTCCCCGAGCCGTGATCCCCCTCAGGAAGCTGCAGAGCTTTCATGTAGAGAGTTTCTGAGGAAGGGGTTTTCAGTGAGGTGCGGTGGTGATCATATACCGCTGAACGGAAGATGCTTTCAAAGGAGAAAGGAAAAGGAGAAGGACGGAAAGAGAAACAGAAAGACTGAAAGAGAAAAATAAAGAGGAAAGAGAAAAAGAAAGAGGGAAAGAGAAAAAGAAAGAGGGAAAGAAAGAAAAATACGAGAAAACAGCAGAGGCCAGCTGGAGCTGACGGATGGTGTGGCTGCCTGTAAAGGCAATCACCATCTTGTGGTGCCCACCTTAGGGGCCACAAAACACATTCATTTCTTAGCTGTTCTATATTAGGCTCTTGTGGTCTGTGGCCTAATCAGAGCTGGTCAGGAGTTTGGGAAACAGAATAATTGGGGGGAAAAAAAAAAAAAAAAACCAACAAAAAAATCAGATGGTGAGAAAAAAATTATTTGGGGAACTACATTGTTCCCCATAGTTCTGAGGCAGTGGCAGGAGGAGTGAGCTGGATTCTCCAGGCCTGATGGCCTCTTGCTTTCAGTTTAGAGTAGATGTATGTAACTTCGAAGAAATACCCCATCTGCTTCAGCAAGAAAGTGCTGTAGTATTGACTCTACATTAAATGAAAATGCAGTTTTTCATAAAGAGAACACAGAATTTCAAGTAAAATGAGAGTGCCAATTTCTGCTCTTGAGTTAGAACATGCCTCTTTTTAATAGGGATGGAAATGTGTATGTACATACCACATTTTTACTGCAGAAGAAGCTGCCTTTAACTCATACAGGTAGAGCCTTTCTGTCTGATACGGGGAAATGCAATTGCAGCTACGTATAGAGACAGCCAGTACTTTAACGGATGATATCAGTAAATTCTACCTTTGACACTGGATTATGTACATGTATTAGTCTGTGCTACCACCAAAGCCTCACAATGGTCCTCTATGTCCTGTAGCTACACAATGCTTTCTGTCTCCGTTCAGACCACAGAAGCTGAGCATGATCAGTATCTCCAAGGAGCCACTTAATAACCCAGAATTGTCTGAATCGCCTCATTGCTGGTACTGAGGAATTAATGTCTACAATACAGTGTGAAAGAGTGAGCCATATTGATGAGCTATAGTTGTAGGGCTGTTACTAGCTCTCTCAAAGCAAGTCAGTCTCTAAGCCTCTAAAATCAAGGAGAAGTGGGAACAAAACAAAAATTTTTGACCATTAATATTTAATATTTTACCTTTTTCTCTCCCCCCTCCTCTTTCCTGCTAAAACAGCTGGTGTGAAAATTACTTTCATTGTTCTTTAGGGAGACAGCATTTTATTCTATTGCATCTGTTCTTTAAACACATGAACCTTGGAAGCCACAGCAGCTGATAAATCTCTTTGTCAAGAAGACATACTCAGGGTTCCAGGGACAAAACTGATCTTTGCCTCATGGGTTAATGGCATTAATAATTGCCATTTTGATAAGTCTCATTGTAAAAAGCCTGCTTAAACAAAAGAGTCAACCCTTCAAAAATGACTATCCATGATAAATTTTCAAGAGCAATGAAAATTGTCACTCTGCCAGCTTGATAAATTGTAGCCCCAACTGGCAGAGCCATTTGCCTTGCAGTAAGCACAAAATGACAGATCTTTGCTGAATACAAACTATATTCTTGCACCTTTCACAGCTGGTTTAGCTTGTGAACGCAGAAAGAGGAAAAAAGACTTTAATAAAAACTGAAGGTTATGCACAAAAAATGGTTTCACATCCAACTGCTTCTCTCAGTTTAAAGGTATTGCTTTCATACTGGAAAGTAGTCTTGAAAGAAACCCTTCAGCTGTCTGTGGGATCATGTTCTAAAATACATATACAATTACACTGGTGGTTTCTTTGATGAAATGATTCAAAGGTACAAGTGCAGTCATTCCAGGGAAAGAAAAATCACAGCACCTCAATATTTACCAGAACGCATGCAGCCTTCATGTGAAGAAGATATAAATCCATGCAGTAAACTGTGTGTCATGGTAGAAATAAATGCAGCACCTACTTTTAATTCAATTTCTTAAACTGCTGATCTGTCTTCCTGATGATTCCTAATCTCTCACATCACAGAGCATCTTTAGCATACTACTGAAAAAGAAACTGCTTTGTCAGAGGTATGTTTAATTCTTCTCAGTAGATGGAATTCCTTAAAAAAAACCAAAAAAACCCAAACCACACTTGCCTGCAGCCACTTTTGCATAATACGCGCATTAACATATCTACGTAATATATACATTATGCAAACGCTGTGAAGGTTGATATTTGTGTTGCTGCAAATAGATGTTTTATGCCTTAGGAAGGAGAATGCCACTTTCTTGACATAGTCACTCCTAGTTCTATAGCAAAACTTGACATTAAATATGTACAATGTAAAGAGGTGATGCACTTTGAATAATTTCTCACTGATGTAGTTTCCAAGCCACTCCCCATGATATTTGTGAGGCCGCGGCGGTCAGATGAGGTCCCTGGTGACTGGGAAAAGGGCAATATCACACCCATTTTTAAAAGTGGTAGAAAGGAGAACCCTGGGAACTACCAACCTGTCAGGCTCCCCGCTGTGCCTGGGAGGGTCATGGAACAGATCTTCCTAGAAGCCACGCTAAGGAACATAAAGGACAGGGAGGTGATTCGACAGTGCAACTTCACCAAGGGCAGGTCGTACCTGATCAACCTAGTGGCCTTCTATGATGCAGTTACTACGTCAGTGGACAAAGGAAAGGCTATGGATGTTGCCTATCTGGACTTAGTAAAACTGTTGACATAGTTCCCCACAGCATTCTTCTGTGTAAACTGAAGAGATACAGATTTGATGGACAGACTGTTAGGCGGATGAGGAGTCAGGTGGATGGTCTCATCCAGAGGATACTGGTCAGTGGTTCAATGTCTGGATGGACACCAGTGATAAGTGGCATCCCTCAGGGGTCCAAACTGGGACCAGTAATCTTCAGTATCTTCATCACTGACATAGTGGGATTGAGTGCATCATCAGCAAGTTTAGAGATGGCACGAAGCCAGGTGGTGCAGATGACATGCCTGAGGGATGGGAAACTATCCAGCAGGACTTGGACAGGCTTGAGAGGTGATCCCATGCAAACCTCGTGGGGCTCAACAGGGCCAAGTGCAGGCTCCTGCACCTGGGACAGGACAGTCCCCAGTAACAGTACAGGCTGGGGGATGAAGGGATTGAGAGTACCCCTGAAGGATGAAAGACTGGATATATGCCAGCGATGTGCACTTGTTGCCTAGAACGCCAGTCCAAAGGAGTGTTGCCATCAGGTCAAGGGAGGTGATTCTGCTCCTCTGCTCTGGTGAGACACCATTTGGAGTACTGCATCCAGCTCTGGAGTCCTCACTAAAGGAAGGACATGGACCTGTTAGGGAGGGCCCAGAGAAGGGCCACAGAAATGATCAGAGGGATGGAACACTTCCATGAGGAATGTCAGTGAGCTGGAGGTGTTCAGCCTGCAGAAGACTCCAGGAGACCTTGTTTTTTGTGGCCTTTCAGTTCTTAAAAGAGCCTATAAGGATGGGGAGAAACATTTTAGCAGGGCTTGCTGTGATAGGATGAGGTGTGATTGTTCTAAACTAAAAAAAAAGCAGGATAGATATGAGGAAAAATACAATGAGGGTGGTAAAACACTGGAACAGGTTACCCAGAGAGGTGGTGGATGCACCATCCATGGAGACACCTAAGGCCAGGCTGAATAAGGTTCTGGGCAACCTGGTCTGGATGAAGGTGTCCCTGCTCATTGCAGAGGTGTTGGACTAGGTGTCCTTTGAAGGTCCCTTCCACCACAAACTGTTCAGTAATTCTGCACACAGGCTATTTTGGGGCAGGTGTAAAGATTCTTAGCTCTCCTGAGCCATTGAGGACTCAGCTGTGCCTGATGAGGATACAGTTTGATGAGCAAGAATCGTACAAAGCCCTTTCAGCTTCCTTGAAATAATGTGCCTGTGGTAGATACTGTAGAGGGTGAGGGAGGTTTATTTTGAAGTCATCTTACTTGGTCTGTCCTGTCCGGGAGATCAGAAGTCTTTCTCTCTTTAAAAAGCTACCTCTAACCAGCTTTTTTTATGTTCTAGTACAACAGCTTCAAAGACCAGGAGCTTTCTGGTGTATTTTGACATGTTCACTTCAAAGAAAGCTCTTGAAGTAAACACCTCAGGGCTTTGGATATCTGGATAGCTCTGTTGATACTGCTATGGGCAAATAGGCAGACCATCTTGAAAGTGAGTTGGTCTGCCTGTTTGCTACAAGTGAGCACACACTTTGGACTTCACATTCCAGCTGTACCAATGACTGGCATTCTTAAATTCCCTAACTTCTGACTCATTGAACCTGCATCTTTATTTATTTGCTTTTACTGTCGATCATACTGTTTGAATCTCTCTGCTTGTTTACTCCTCTCTGTACTCTTCCTATCCCACAAAAAAAAAACCCCAACCCAAAACTAAAAAAAACCCCAGAACCCCTAGCAAGCCCAGTCCCCCCAAACCAAAATGAAACAAAATAAAAAAAACCCAGAAGGTAAACCCCCTGCCAAAATCCACATTAAAAAAAAAAAAAAAAAAAAAACCAAAAAAAAAAAAAAAAAAAAAAAACAAAAAAAAAAAAAACAACCAAACAAAAAAAAAAA
>JANRGW010016653.1:15288-26384 GCA_024733675.1 Psilopsiagon aymara | reverse complement strand
ATCTCAACCTGTGGGAGTTGCATTCTTTCGATTCTCCTTCCCATCCCTCCAGGAGCAGAGGGAAGAAAAAGGGGGGAATGAACAAACTGTGTGGCTGATTTGTGGCTTAAACCACGACACTGTATTTTCCTTTCATCCTATCTCAACTGTGTTTACATCACTTCTGTTTGGATTTGCCAAATTCTTCTTGTAGTAAATATAATTTCAGCAGACACCAACACATAACACTCCTTCATATGCAAACCCCCTTGAAAACACTGAGGTGCTGGACCACTCTCACCACCCAGCATCTGTTACCCATGACACATTAAGCAGAAAGGCAAATGGCTTTCTTTTTTTTCACCCCCACTGAACTGTGCTGCCAGTTTACAAGCAGAAAACCCAGGGATTAGCACAAAACAGGCACCTCCTGAGCTTCAGCTCTAGCCAGGAAGGTATTCTAGTGCGGCAGAATACTAAATAGAGCACCTGAAGGTTGATGGCTCCAAAGCCATATTAATGGCTTTGTTCAAAGACATAGACATCTTTGGACAATTAATGTCCAAAGACATATTAATGTGTATTTCACAGTAAGATTTAGAGGAATTAAAGGTGAGCTCACCTTACACAGCATTCTACAGCACGAAACCAGTGAAGGATTTCATCATGAAGGGTGCATAACTGAAGGCAGGAGAGAAATACCTTCTCAGCATCACTGTACCAGCCTGCATCTGATAGGAACCCCCCTGAAAAGAAACAACATAAATCAGGAACAAAGAGAAATTTGAACAGCACAACACCTTTTTCAGTGAAAAAGGGTTTGCCCAAGTGTTGTAAGGAAACTTATTATTTATTTCACAGAACTGCATATATATAAGAATCCTGTCAAGGTTAAACCCTCCAGTCATGAATTGAAAAGGATGAAATACAAGAGTAGAAGAATTCTCCTTCAGTTGAAGATGACTTTTTGGTATTACATAGTCTTCCTACAGTTTTCTGCCAAGAAATATTTACCAGTACTAGAGTTACACAAAGTCTTAACGTTAAGACTTCACATCAGCAAACAAATTTTATATCTATAAAATTTGAAATAACAACTATGAGCCTAAATATTCTTCGACAAAAAAATCCAATGCATTTTTCTTAAGGCACCAAGTAGTTTTCTAAAAACTACGTTCCAAAACCACATGTGCTCTTTAAAAAGAAACCACAGACATTAACAGGAAAAAAGTAAGTGTTAGCTTAACTGAAGCCTGCATGAAAGAAAGGATCACACTTTAAACAGCCTATCATCACCAGTTACCTAAAACAAAACCAATCTGGATTGCTTTTTCTTTTACAGCAGAATCCGATTCTGCAATGTAGGAGCACCGTCTACTGAAAGAATAGGCCAGTACAGAAGCAACTTTTACTCCATGGTCCATCAAAGCCTGGAAGCAGTGATGAAGCAGATGCCTGAAACAAAAGAAAACAGAACTTGATTACAGATGAAGTTTTTAAAGCATTGCAGCCAGTTGGCTCTTGGGTGCCATGAATTCAAATGAGTAGTGATTCAGAGAAATAACTCCAACCCTCTCACAAACCAAAACCAGATGAATACAAGCATAGTTGTCAATCTCAAGGCTAATGGATTACAGTTGTTGGATTATCCAACAAATACAGTGAGCGTACATGAAGTTCTTTACTAGGACACACTCCACTAGAAGCAAAACACAAGCTACCCCCACAATACTAGAACTGGAAAACATTTTCAGCTAAAATTTCGTGGGGGGAAAGCCTCAAATCCACCCTTACCCCACAAGTCCCATTGAAATTACCAGTAAGTGAGCAATGACAAACCCATGAACATCACACACACACAATGGGAAGGAGGCATGTCTAAAGACTCAAAAATTATTCCACTTACAAAGAACGTCAAGTTCTGAGCATAACACCGCAAATTCAAATATTTAATGACAGGAACTCTTTAAACTGGGAAGATCCTATGAGCTTGATAACCTTTCACTTAGAATTAGCTACAACAGCTAACAGGTACGTCAGCACTGCTCAGGATTGGCTGGGCATCGATCAGTTGGTGGTGAGCAACCAGGGTCTTTTTGCATTGCTTGTTTTTCTTGTTTGTCCTTTTTTCCCCACTGTTTTCTCCACCCCCCATCTTTAAAAAAAAAATAATTATTAAACTATCTTTATGTCAACCCATGAGTTTTCACACTGTTACCCTTCCAATTCTCTCCCCATCCCACTGGTGGGTGAGTGAGCGGCTGTGCGGCTCTCAGCTGCATACCAGGGTTAAACCATGGCACAGCAATAACAAAGAAAGCACTTTGGGGACCAAGAACCACAGACAACTTTGTATATTTACACAGAGGTTCTAATTGGTTTATTTTTTGGAACAGAGAGAGAAAGACTTCGTAAGTTAAAAGCTCATCTGTAAACCTAAAGAAATACTCTTCTGATTAACAGACAGGCTAGTAAGACCAAGAAAATTAAAGATCTTCCAAATTCAAAACCTAGATAAAGAAAGAGACAAAATAAGATTTATCAACATATATAGATACTAACCTTTTATCTAAAGCCCGAAGCACCTTTGCAAAAACTTCTAGTTCACAAAATTCACTACCCAGCTGACATAAGCGGCCCTGCTGGTAAAGCTGAAAGAAAAAGAGAAATGCATTTTACAATTTAAGAGTGAGTTCTTCTGGGAAGTTCAGCTTAATAGCGAAGACTTACGACAAAATCCAGATTTCAGAATCTTGAAATACAGCAGATGTAATAGGTCCACTGTCTGTGAGCCACGGCAGAAATAACAGTTCCACCTTTTCCATACAAGTGCACAACTTTAGTGTTTAAAAACTGAGCACACAAGCTATTAGAGCTCCAAAGGCAGTTTCAAGGAGGGGTTATCTATGAATGTATTTAAGCGCCTGTGTTCACCTGCATCATCAAAACAGTAGATGACATACACTAGAAAGCCAAGACAAAATTCAGCAAACCTCTAAAGTCAGCAAAAAATACAACAAACAGCTTGTTTCATACCAAATTCTTTGAAAACATTTTAAAACTACACAGAATCTAGCATACAGGGGTGCAAATAGATTTTTTATATATGTGTGTGTATATGTATATAAACTCCAAAACCACAAGTTCTACAAGGAGTGAATCACCAATACCCAGAGCTAAAGCCAAGCATGAGCCCATACCCATTAATACCTGAGCTCACACACATAAAGCCTGCCTCAGTAAAAGGGAGAAAAGTGAATGTGTGCATGCATTTACTAAAAGCAGTAGCTAGTTTTATGCCCAAGCTGATCTGTGTCTACAGGTAAGCAAGTATATCGGTTGACTTGCTCATAAAAAACAAACTGTGAAGACAGTTCTTTATGCAAAGCACAGTTAACTTGCAGAGCTATTTGCCACATAATGCTATAAATACTGAGAATTTACCTAGGTACAAAAGCAACAGTACAAAAACTTGTCAGAAATCCACTGCAGGCTAGTAATTCCTGATATCTTGAAGCCCCTGAACCACAAATGGCTGCAAGTGGGGTACGTAACTGAAGGTTTTTCCACTATACACCTGCGATAGCTATGCATGGCATCAACAGCCGCTGCTAGAGGTACAGTACTTGGTCACACAGGAATGATGCAGTACAACTGTTATTTTAGGTGGTCTAGGAAAAAAAGCCCACAAGCACCATACACACCCTTCTAAAATCCAAAAAGAGAAATAAATGGGGAGAACCTGGTAGATCACATCTCTCAGGCACTTCTCTAGATGCTCCATCTTTCAACATAGGCCATTTGAGATTTGTGTTCCTCTGTGGTATGTGCTATGTGATGCTACATGAGGAGTACAGCCACCTTACGTAACCAAAACTAAGGCCAAAAAATTATGTTAGAGATGCTCAATTACAAACATATATTTACGGAAAGTGTTAATATTCCTCTCAGTTTTAATGATTTATAATAAAACATTTTATTGTTGAGCATCTTGCGTCTGGTTCACCTTTTTCTCCAATGAAACTGGAAGCAGACGAATTGGGTATTCAGTACACAGCATGTGAGAAAATCTCCTCCAGCCAGAAACTTAGTTCTGGTCAACTCTTACAAAAGCACATGACACTGATTCTACAGCACAGCAAGTCTGTTATTTTAGCAACAGAGCCTACAAAAAAACCTTCAAAAATACTGTGACCTAATAATGTCAATTGCCAAAAATGAATGTTTTCCTTTCAGGGCTCTATTTTGCTGGGGAAGAGGAAAAAAAAGAAGAGAAGTTTTTCAAAAAACAGTGCAAGTTTGCATGCAAAGTTACTCCTCAGATAAAAGAGTGCCATGTCCCTGTACTTCAAAGGGATCAGTTTCTTCTGAAGCCATATTCTCTCTGGCAGCAAAAGAACATTCAGTCTAGTGTATTTAAAAACTACAGGCATGGTTAAGTGTCCTCATTTTCTTCAGCACAGCTGTCTAACGATAACTGTTCTATAAACCCTAGAACATAATTTCCACAGTCATAAAGATGATTAAATCCTGCCCAGCATTCCATGCCCAAAACATCAATAATTGATGAGATCATTTCTGGAAGAAAATAAGACTTAACTCAAGCTATTTTACCAGGACTTTGGACAAATGGAAGTACTATCACAATGGAAGTACTATCAACAATTAGGATTTCAATCATCTCTTCTTATCACCTCACAGCACTAAAAATCCCAGAGGTTACTCTGATACTAGTTTACCAAATACTAACTGCAGTAAGAGGTTTCAGAATTAATGTATTTATGAGGTCACATAATGTTATGTGCCCACTGCTACATGTGATGCTTATACTGCTAACAAACAAATGCCCTGTTTGGGTGGGAAGGAGGGGGAATGTCCCAAACTACACCCTCAATTTTGACACATCAGTTATGGCCCAAAGGTCCAAGCCTGCTATCTGCACATACCCCAATTCAAAGATAACCACTTGCACTGTACAAAAACCCTAACCTACTTTTCACTGGTATAACCAGAAATACAGCAGCCTTGGGACACATACCACGCTATTCACCCCTTCCCTTGACACACTGGCAAGCATTTCTAAGGAACTAATTCAGCTTGAAGCCGCTTGAAACCACTGGAGATGTTACAGCAGTATTTTCAAGCAAAATTTGACATGGAAATAGTGAGCATACGTCAAACTGTGAAGCAATTCCAGGAGATGCAGTAACACTCATTTGTTCATTGAGAAGCAGTTGCAAGCACTGAAGAAACAGTTCTCTTGTTAAAGCTCTTGAGAGATGAAATTCCTGACCACAAGCCTTGCTACAAAACATGAAAAACAAAACAAAATAGTGATTCAAGAAAAACATGTCCTGACAAGAATGGCAGAGGTTTGGACTTCAGAAGAACTATTCTTTTTGTAAGAAACAGATGACTTTTAGACACAAAATTAACCTATTTGGAGCTTAACAGAGATTCATTTTTCTTTGACTATGGAAAAAACGAATAAAAGCCTTCTAATTTTGTCAGCTCACCCTTACACATTAATTCTGGCACTCAAGACAGGAACCAAGGGATAAATTTAATATACAGGCTTATTACATACATGCACAATCAAGCTGTTTTGCATAGAGTGAGAGAAAAATCACTGCATTTCTCCTCCAGGATCTGAGGATTAATCTTTGACTCGTAACACATCCACCTAAGCACGCAAAGCTGCAACCAGTAACCCCAATCAAGCATATTAATAATGCCAACTTGCAGTTTAACTATTATTATATCATCACATATGCAATTCTATCAAAGTACTTGTCAGATTTCTCCTTCTGGAGAGATTAAGCTGAGCTCAGACTGCATCCTAGCAAACCCCTGGAAATAAAAGGCAAAGATGTGTTAAACTCCTAACACAAAGAAAAAGCGACAAAGCAGTTGTGGCACCAGGATTTTGGGCTGCTTCACTGTGCACAAAAGACTTTCCAAAACTAAGGAAAAAAATAAGTGGTAATTTCTTAAAGCAGCTGGAGGTTAATTCTAACCAGTTGTAAAAAAGACCCTCACGAAGAGGAACTATAACATACACAACTTGGAAAATATGTTCTTGTTGCTCCAGCCTGGAAGAAATAATATGGAGATTTCAGTAAAATTAAAGCTACAAGGAATTCCAAGTAGCTCCCAGCATGTTTAGTCATATCTAATTCTAATGGGGAATATTATGCCAAATTCGGGAAGGACTGTATACATAATCAACAAACATCAGTATTTGGGAAAAGAAGTTTGGCTGTAAACACAATCTTCCTCCCCTATTCAAAAAGGAAAGAAAAAAGTTTCCCTGAGAGTCAACAGTGGAATGAATCAACCTGTTGACAAATGACTCTATAAATGGGGGGGGGGGGGGGGGGGGAGAAAAGCCTTAGAAAATAATCAGAAATTTAGGTACATTTGATTCTTTTCAATCAATTTCAAAGCCATCTGCAAAGCTTCTGGACAAGCACTAGTTCTATTGGATACTGTTTGGGGCATACAAAATGCAAGCTTCACAGCTTTGAGAAAACAGTGCTCAATACTGGGCTTCATGAACCTCCCTCATATAAAAATCAGGAAAAAAAAAAGCCAAAAAAACCTTACTGAATAAGCTGAACTTCTGAAACAACTTTTGAACCTACTGCTTTCACACACAGCACACTTTCTTCCATCTTCCCACTCACTCTTCCTTCTGTACATCAGCAAAGTTTTTTTGCATCACATGTACACAGAGTCCAGCAAAAGCAATATGAAGTCTGAGCCTTAGTCACACACACACAATTCTCCACAGCAGTAAATGGGAAACCCAGCTTGCTTTGAAGTTAAATCAGTATAAAGCAAATGAAGTGGAAATTGGAATTATTGTTTCAGCAGGAGCTGAGCACCTCTGTTCCGACATGACCTCATTATCTGAATTATGATGAGTTCTAGTGTTTAAGACTCAACAACAAGGATACTGAAAACATGGGGGACCTAGCACATATCAGGATATGAAAACACGCCCTATAATCAGAGGTTCAAAGAAGATAAAAGGAAAAGCGAAGTGAGTAACTGGAGTTAGAAGCCATGACAAGGAAAGATGGTTCTGTTCTAACCTAAACTTAGACCACAGAACTAAGGCACATGTTAAAATTAAGAGCAGTAACTGGAAAAAAAAAACCTCATGAAGTGACAATTCTCCTTCACTATGAGGCTTGAATTTAAAAAGGTGATACAAGGACACCATTTAATTCAAGCAGGACTTGGTGAAGTCCTAATGCACACATTACTCAGTCTAACCAGATCACCAGAATGGTTGGATGTGTGTGTGCACATGCAGAAATCATGATTTCCCACATATACATTTCATTTCTGACCCCTGAAAATCCAGCAGCATGAGTGTAATGATGTCTATGTGAAGTCACACTCGTCAACCACTGCAGACGTCCTACAAAACATGACCTACCTGCTCTGGGATTTTTTGCCTCCCTCACACATCACTTGTACTCTGATCAGAAAACCTCAGAACTAAAACAGCAAAGCTATGCTTTATTTCATGGGTAGTTTATAGTCTTCACTCTCATCAAATACCCAAGAGACTGAAGCCTTGGGACAAACTGGTTTTATTCTAATTTAGAGAAATTACACTTGTAATGATTCTTCATCAGTAAAAAAAAACCCAAACCCCAACTCTCCTGCAATCCAGAGAATGGATGTTCTATTGCTTGTTGTGAACAGTCAGCAAATTCCTGTTTATTCATTTTGTTTGGTTCAGAGAATATCCAGATGCAACCCAAAAGCCTTTATTAGCCATGCTTGTGCTTTTTTGTCTTAGCAGGAATCAGTGAGGAGACATGATACAGCAGCTACACTCATTGTTACAGAATTTGGAGCTATCAGGATGTAAACTCAGAATCTGATGTTTTGATTCACATCAAGGTAGGAGCACTTCAGGAGTTTAATCTGACACTTCAAAGAGAAAGCATAATTATAGTCTTTTGGATTTTGCCTAAAAATTAAATGCAAAACAAGTCAGAGTACAATTACTAAATGTTACAGGTCTGCACTGACTAACAACAAATTAATGTCATCTCCAATTGTTCCTGTGGTTGATGATCTCATTACAAAACATGCAAAGAACATTAAACCCAAATGATTTTCAAGGAAAATCAGTTCAAAAAGAGAAAAACATCCAGAAAAGACATTCCAAAAGGAAAATAAACATTGCATGAAATTCTTTGTTAGCCAATGTAAGACCAAAGCCATTCTGCTAGTGTGTAACTGCAATAAATACCTATGAACCAAAGAAATGAGATCATTACGCAAAACAGAATATAAAGCAAAGGCATAGAGGAAAGAACTGAATTCTGTATAAGACAACAGCCATCAAACTGGACATACCTTATTTCTGTCACCAGAAACAAGATTCTTTACATTACCTCCCTCAAAACACCATCCTCTCCCCAACAAACTACAAAATATTTATTTTCCTCATTTTTTGATTTCTTGAGGATTTACAGTTTATTCCAGCTGGCACCTGCTTTTTAATATGGAATTTTGGCATTTGCAAGTGTTGCCTGCTAGGCATATCCTATTTAACATGAGATCCAGTATATTTTTAATTTGGCTTCTAAAAACTACACCTCCTCTCTCCCTCTTTCCCCCAAAGGACAAGAAAGAGAACCTAACTAGTTCTACCAGGAAACAACACAAGCAGGATATACACAAACCTGGCAAAGACACAAAGGAAACAAAATATGATATGTTTGCACATCTGTATTTTCCCCCCTTCAGATGGAGGGGTGACTTGCAACAATACTACTCATTAAGATCTTCAAAATGCAACTGAGATTAATAAGACATTAAAATACTTCTAGCACAAATGCAGACTTGAAAACTTCCAAAATACAAATATATTTCCAAAATTCCAAGCATCCTGCCCTGTCTCTATTCTTTTCCTAATGGTTGCAAGGAAAAGTTAAATCCAATAACACCCTTTTGGACCACTACAGTTTTGCTGTTTTACTACAACCACGATTATTTGATCCTGCCTCATTTTAAACTTTAGTCATTGCTCAAGAACACTACAGAAAGATAAATACACTTAACTAGCAGGAACCTGTCCGCTTCCGTCACCTCACAGCACAGCCCACTTCTTACCAAGTCCACAACAAAGAACATTCTGCAACTATCCCACGTTTGATTCCTTGTTAACTGCACAGGTTTATAAGGCAAGTCCTAGAAGTTAACAATTCTGGAATTTTACAATTCAAATCAATTGCATTTCTTAAGGAATGGGAAATAAGGGAATGTATCATGACAACAGAGCCAACCACTGGATTAGAGGGTGCCCTGGGTAAAAAACAAAGACCAGAGACACTCTGCTAGCATTTTTCTCCCTTTGAAATAATAACACATCGATCATCTCTGCTGCTGCAATAGTCATGTATCCTTCCTTGTCAATCAATGGGAACAGCTTAGCAAACTGTGCAAGACTGGCAAATGTTGAGTGTTCACACCAATATGTATGAATAAAAGAAAAGTAAGTTTTGTATTGCCACTTCTAATGAACATCTGTGTATCAAAATAAAATCTGATAGGACCTTTGGTTTTTTACAAAATCAGTGTCAGTTTCTGCAATATACCAAGCTATGATTAATACCTGGAAAACAACCCGTTACTTAAAAGTTGTATGTGAAAGACAAGAAACATTTCTCTTCCTTTTATTAATCACAGAAAGTGATTCTCTGCCTTTTTCAAGGTCTAAATGCAAGTATATTAATATAAATTCTTAATTACAAGTCACTTATCCTCTGCTGTATTTAAAGAATAATTACTATTCCTTGTGATAACTAACAACTAACACCCCCTCAACACAGCAGCAACCACTACCACTGAAGTCTTCAAAAACTATTTGTGACTTTGGAAATTCTACTTCTGCTTTAAAGAACTTGCTGGTCAGGATGCAGTGAACACAGCTCACCAACCTGAAACGGTATTTAATATTCATGTGATTTCAAAAATAACTGTATTCAGAACCAGCACCACACACAACATGAGAGGACTGTCTAAAGCTACAATGCTGCCCTCATCCTAACCTAAATCAGCTATGTCATTTGTACTGCTGTAGCCAACCCAATACAGACATCAAGAACCAGTTACTAAGTGTTGTATAGGTGCATATAAAATGCAAACACTGTTCCAAAAAACTTGTAATCTGGGCTAGGCTTCAAGCTACTCATTGCAGGCAGACACCCCTGCATACAAAACACCATTTAGTAACAGCTGAGAACTTCCTCTCAGCATCCCATCAAAGATTTAGTTATATTTGGTATAAGATAACTTGAATGTGGCTATTGAAGAGGACAGGTCTCCAACACTGGAAAAGTGTTAAAGACCCAAGTAGTGAAGAAACGGAAGACCAGTCTCCCATTAGCAGCAACTGCAAAAAACCTGCACTGCGTAGCCAGGTTTTATTTACTCTGTATGTGGACATCTCACAGATGTGTAAAAGGAATATGGGTGCACCTCACACATTTCAGATTACCAAAGATTTTCGTGTTGTAAACCACAGAATAGGAAAAGCAATACAAATTGCTGTCATTAACAGAAGTTATACTGTCTAGTGATTAGTACAACAAAACGTTTTTTGAGGACTTAGCATGTTTATTATCACCTGCCCAACAACACAACACAGCAATGTACACAAGCAGAACAGATTAGAAAGTCTTTAAAAGTCAGATATACTGCTAGTTCATTTTTCATCATAGAATCATAGAATAATTAGGGTTGGAAAGGACCTTAAGATCATCCAGTTCCAATCCCCCTGCTGTGGGGAGGAGCACTTCCCACTAAACCATGCCACCCAAAGCTCTGTCCAACCCGGCCTTGAACACCGCCAGCGATGGAGCATTCACAACTTCCCTGGGCAGGACTTGTTTGTGTGTATATCTACTTTGAAACATAGAATGGGTTGGGTTGGAAAGGACCTTCAGATCATCCAGTTCAAACCCCCCTGCCATGGGCAGGGACACCTCCCACTAAACCATGCCACTCAAAGCTATGTCCAACCTGGCCTTGAGCACCGCCAGTGATGGAGCATTCACAACTTCCCTGGGCAACCCATTCCAGTGCCT
>JANRGW010016652.1:0-17058 GCA_024733675.1 Psilopsiagon aymara | reverse complement strand
AACTGCGGCAGCTCTTTTAGGAGGGGGAGGTGGGTTAACAAACTGCGTGGCTGATTTACAGCTTAAACCACGACACCTTAATTGTTTTTTTAAAGTATCTTAAAGTAGCTTTATTTTCTAGAAAGTAGGAAAGAAATTATTATAAAATTTGTTAGGTTCTATGTACAGAAACAAGAAATAAGGACTTTGGGCTGATTGTTGTCCCTTTTTTGAGCCATGAGACAGGCAAAAATTAAATGCATATCTGCATTATTTTTTTCTGATTCAGTCCTCAGAAAGTAGTGAAAGATACTGATGGCTAAATCTGCCTAGTAATCATAGCAAAGAGGACACCACATCCTTGTGTACATTTCTTAGTGGATTCCCTCAAGCACATAACACTTAATGGATAGTCACTTCAGTGGTATCCTTCCCTCTGTTACGGGAAACCTGCCATCTCTGTTTTGAGTGAAAGGGACTTGTTGAAACCAGATGAACAACTACTCCCTCTCTATGAAAGACAGCTAAGACCTGCAGGTAAGGACACGCACGTAATTCTATGTTGACTGAGGTTAGGGGTGTGATTCTGTGGATTAGACAGACAAGGTGAAGGAAAGAGGTTACCAGGTAGAGGATCAACTTGAACCCGTATTTTTTTCAGATGTTCAGCAGAAGCCAATGCACTCAGCCTTACGTGAGCAGCAAGGGCAGCAGGAGTTAACCTTGATGGAAAAAATAGCGGTAAGAAAGGCACTTGCTCTGCTGTAAAAGAAACTGGTTAATTTTTTTCAAAAGTCAGACTGAACATTGCTTAGCTCATGAGACTGAACAGTTTATAGTACCAGTTATTACTGTGGGTGTCTGAGCAAGCCAGGCTAATCCTGTGTAGATTGCTGTAAGACACTTGCCCTCAATTGCCTATCAGGTGTCATTATCCTCAACAGGGAAGTTGAAAGTAACTAAAAGTAGAAACAACTAAGAATCAATGAAATATGTTGAAGGGTGGTTTTTGTTTTATTGAAAACTCTTAGGACAGTCAGTTTGTAGGAGGAAGCGGGAGTGCCTTTGATGTCATTGTTTTATTATGCCCTTTTTTGGTAAAACGAAATCCAAGTCTACTAATATGTCCAAAAGCAGAAGGCATTGATTCATTTTGTTTTCGTTTAAGAAAGATCAAAAGAAGATGAGACATAAGCCTTTCTTTATTGGACTAGTCTCAAATATATGGCCAAATTGGTAATGGTGTATCTCGCAATTTTCTTGATGACTTTAAGATTTTTGTAAGGTAAAAAAACATCTTTCACTTAAGAACTTCTTAGGTAAAATTTGGCTTCTGAAATCAACTGTAAAACATCCATCAGCTTCAAAGGGATTGGAACATCAGCATTACCACTAGTTTCAGTATACAACCAGTTCTGAAGATTATAAAGTCTTTGATGTTCCTTAATGACAAATTCCTTTACTGGGACTCTAAACCCCTGAAAAATGGTAAAAACTCCTTTATGTGGAAATGGTGTTGTAATAAATATAATAAAATAATAAAATGCAAGAAAAAACCCTCTGCAACTGTGGCATATGAGGCACAGACTCCAGTTGTGGTGCAACTGAAGAAGTTTATTGAGTGATCTTACAGGCTTTTATAGTACTCTGCATAGTGGTTAGTAACAGTTAGCTCCTTTGGTACTTTTCCATCACGAAACAATGTTCCTTCTCCAAGTGCATACCATGCTCTTCTCCAGCCAATGACCTTGCTGATCACACGCCCTTTCAGCCAATCATATTACTGTCCATGCATCATTGTTTAAGCAACTATTTTTAACCAGATGCATAAACATGTTTCTCTGCTACCACTTCTTGCTACATTTCTACTTCCCATTCTCCTTGAACACACATTCTTTGTCCCCTTGGCCCACATGCATCTACTTTCAGATTCCCAGACAATCAAGAGAACTCACAGGAGAAGGCAATTTCTTGACAGGCTTGGGAAGAAAGCCTGTGTGAACCTCATGAAGTTCAACAAGACCAAGTGCAAGGTCCTGCACCTGAGTCTGGGCAATCCCAAGCAGAAATACAGGCTGGGTGGAGAGCTGACTGAATGCAGCCCTGAGGAGAAAGACTTCGTGGTGTTCGGGGTGTTGGTTGTGCTTGCAGTCCAGAAAGACAACCTTAGGCTGGGCTGCATCAAAAGGACTATGACCAGCAAGTTGAGGGAGATGATTCAACCTCTCTACTCCACACTCATGTGACCCCACCTGGAATACTGCATTCTGCTCTAGGGTCCCCAGCACAAGTGAGACATGGAGCTGTTTGAGCAAGTCCAGAGGAGGGCCACAGAGATGGTCAGAGGGCAGGAGCACCTCTCCTGTGAAGACAGGCTGGGATCTGGGACTTTTCAGCCTGGAGAAGAGAAAGCTCTGGGGTGACCTTAGAGCAGCTTTTCCAGTACTTGAAGGGGGCCTACAAGAATGCCGGAGAGGGAGTTTTTAAAAGGGTACGTAGTGACAGGACAAGGACTTTAACCTGAAAGAGGACAGATTTAGATTCGATATTTTGGAGAAATTATGTAGCTCTGAAGGTGTTGAGACACTGGAACAGGTTGTCCAGAGAACCTGTGGCTGCCCCATCCCTGTACATGTTCAAGGCCAGGTTGGATGAGACTTTGAGCAACTTGATCCAATAGGAGGTGTCCCTCCCTGTAGCAGGGGGATTAGAACTAGATGACCTTGAATGCCCCTTCCAACCCAAACCATTCTATGTGAACCTGAACTGTATGGAACAAGGCTGTTAAATTCTGAGCTTGAAATACTATTGTTTTGGGGTTTTTTTTTCCTTTTTTCTCCCCTGAACTTGCAGGTCACATTTCTCAAGGCCATGTGAGCTGTTTATGTCTATATCTTCCTAATTTGCCTTTCTATCCTAACTCTCTTCAACTAGTTTTAAGAAAAAAAAAAAAAAAAAAAAAAACGAAAGCACCTACATATGAACAAATAGCCTTTGATTTCTTAAATAAAATGCCATTAGAGTCCTGCTGGCCTAACTCAAAAGGGAAAAAAAAATGTGAACAAGAAAATGCTGCAGTCTTAAAGATGCATACTAGCATTCCCTAGTCCTCTCATGTCACATTAATTGACTTATGCTACTATGTCCTGTTTTCTTTTACGAAAATATTAGGTTACTTTGTATGGAATGTCTTCAGTTTTGGTTTGATGCAATCATCATTATCAGAGGGTGTTTTTCAACATCATTTTGTCAGCATTTGTGCTTTTTCATGTGTTATTTGGTCTGTCAATTTTTTGTTTTCTCTGCTGCTAGTCTATATGCCTCTCCCTGTAACCCTAAAGGCAATGTATGTGTGAAAATCTGAAGCAAGACAGAAAAAAAAATAAAAATAATTAAGTGCAATTTTTAAGTAACGGCAGTTGGAGGAAAAAAGGAAGTAACTAAGTCTATGGAAGATCTATCTTCCTGTCTGAACCAGATGAGCCTGCAGAGGCCACCTCTTGTTTACTTTTCAGTTGCTGAAAAAATCACCTATATTCAGAATCTTGGTACTGACTACTGTTAATAATTTTCTTTATCAAAGTTATAATTTAATGCCACTTCTTATGTATAAAGTGTAATTACATTCTCATTATTACACTGGCACCATTTTCTTGGCTAACAAGTTTCCTGAAGGTGTAATTTTAACCTCTAATTTTATTTTTAATAAATACTTGATGCATTGAGACAAGCTGCTGTTTTGAAGGAAAAAAAAAAAAAAAAAAACAGGAACAGGCAGGATTCACATATTTTCATCTTTATTTTGGAAATATTCATTAGAATTATAGGACTGTGTAGGAATATGTTAATGTAAGGTATGCAACAAACACAGTCCTCACACCTTTCATGTGTTTACAGTGCCCCTTATGCAAGTGGGTGTGAGGCTTCATGCTGATTCTGAGGTTTCCAGGAGCTGGGACTTCTGTACCTATTAAATACTTGTGAGAGAGGCTTGCTTTTCACGATTGCTTTAAATATCTGTCAGATAACTGGGGTCAAAGGATTGTCCAATGACATGGTGATGCAGCAAAACACTATATTAACCACATATTGGCTGTTAGCTGCTAGGAATTGAGCTTTTCCACTCTTTTTTTTGACCTTGCTGGTGGTCACGTGGCTGGAGGTACAGACCTGTCCTTGTGTGACTAGAGGACCCATATTCATCTCCATGTATCAACTTATCAGAGGTGCTATGGAAGTTATGTCATAGCAAGGCCACATGAATTCAAAAAGAAAAAATGCACTTTTGAAGCTAGATTTTGCCATTGATGATGATCATATTTTTTGACTTAGATTTGATAAAATCAGACTTCTTGCACCACACTTAAAAACATAGCTTTGATCAGCACAGCCCGAGGAAAATCATCATATCACTGTTCAGCTTTCTTTTTGAACTCATTGGTTCAAGTATCAGCACTGGAAATCATCTATGTCTGTTTCAGGAAAACAGAAGATTGCTATATATCTCCATTCCAAGAAAGAAAGCATCTCAAAACCCAAGTAATGCTAACTGATGTAATAACTTCAGTGCTCTCTAAAGAAGGATTTTATTGCCATGCAGAAGACAGATGCAGAGGCAGACTGGGAAGCTTGCAGATCTTAGGCATCCACATACAGAGCTACAATTACACAGGCCAGCATCCAGCATCCACAGCTCTGTGCGCAGTCTGCTAGTATGTAACTACATACTAGCAAACATTTCACAAAAGCTACCACATGGGAAAGATGCCAGAACGAGGTCTCTGGCTCACACTGGAAGTGTTTTCCTGGCTTTTGTAATTTGAGCCCTCTCAGCCAGTTTTCCCCCATAAGTAAAATCACATTTTCTAGCACTTTTTATTTCCAGTTTGCCCACATTTCCTGGTGCTGTCCCTGAGAAGTTATTTGCTTTTCAATTGGCAATGAAGAAAACTTTCATTTCCAAATCCTGTGACCTTTGCTACAATCCCAAGAAAATTCCATTTGACAAATTCAGATGCTTCTCAAGGAGGGCAAAGGAGGCATTCAAGCTACGTGAGGAAACAGATGCACAAAATATATTTTATACTCTTAAAAAAGAGTTACAGTGATCAATTACAATGAATACTCTTTTCAGCTTCTTTAATGAAAGGCTTATATCCATCAATAATATATGAATATTTAATATCTTCATTCTTTTTCTTAAAAGTTTCCCAAACTGCTCTTTCATATGTTCAAGCCTTCCAAATAGATTATTTTTATAAAATTCTTTATCAGGTCATACAGATTAAAAAAAAGTCACATTAAAAATCCTTCCTAAAAATATATAATGAAATATCAGAAAACAAACAAAGAGTGTCCAGGATTAAATATATCTCAGTGTTTTACCAGACTCCCAGATCAAACTGGAAAACACAGGTAGAAATAGATTGCATGAAGGTTTGCCATGACAAAGAGATTGAATGTCCCCTGAAAGGTTGACTGCCCACAGTAAGGATATGACACTTCTTTCTCTGTCTGGACTTGTAAATTTGGCTACCTGAGATTTGAGTCACAACCATACCACACAAGAAGGGAGTGGAAGTATCCAGCAAATTTTTGTTTCCAAATATGTCTGTTCCTGATGCTTCCTTTCTGAAACCTAATTGAGAACTTTAGTTTGGTAGCATGTTATTTCATATGGGGTAATCATGCATTTGTTATACTAGGCTAGGTGCCATTTATGGAGTACTTTTTATATAGGACTAAAAAAAAAAAATTCAAAGTTAGCTATAGGTAGATATGTAGATATACAGTATATCTAATATATCCCTATGGTAGTAAATATATTGTGACTACCACAATGGTGGGCTGGCATAACGCCAACAACTTTTTGTTTTACTTTGCTTATGCATCTTGTGGGTCCCCCCCTTTCTATTAGTGATCTTATATCCAGATATTTTTTTGGTTTTTTCATAGTGTTAGTTCCTTTATTGTAGAAATTGTAGCACTTATTTTTTTTCCATGCTGCACATAGTCTCACTACATGAAATTTTCTGTAAACTCATTCAAGTATTTGTACGGTTTAAAACAAGAATAATCTGCAAAGCATAAGATGCAATTTGCTTTTACTCAGTACTGTATCCAAGAGCTCCTATTCTATGCAACTAGGTTACTTAAAAAAAAAGGACCTTGTGGATGATAAGGGGGCTGGAGCACCTCCCATATGAGACAAGGTTAAGAAAATTGGCACTGTTCAGGGACTGTAGTGATAGGCCAAACGGTAACAGGCTCAGACTTACACATGGGAGATTTAGGTTGGATATAAGGAAGAAATTGGCACTGGGACAGGCTGACCAAAGAAGTTGTGAATGCTCCATCCCTGGCAGTGTTCAGCGCTAGGCTGGATGGGGCCTTGAGCAACCTGGTCCAGTGTGAGGCATCCCTGCCCATGGCAGGGGGGTAGGAATTGCATGATCTTAATGTTCTTACCAACCCTAACTATTCTATGATTCTATGATTGATTCTATGATAGATACATATATGAACAAGAAAATAAACCCACAAGCTTGTCAAATGCCCTATAGGCTTCTTGAACTTTTAAGTGTTAGCTTAATTTTTCAACTAGAAATCCTGTCCCTCAAACTCTGTCTGTATTTTATTCAATTCTGTTAAATTAGTAGATAAGAAATCAAATAAATGAAAGAAGGAAGAGTGGAAGAAAACCCCTAGATCCATGTAGTTCACAAAATGCTGATTCGATTGCTTAAGAAAGTAAGTCTAAGGTCTTGAGCTGTACTTTTAGATGTAGAATATGAAGCTGTGAAATAACCAAGGAATTTTTACAGTGTACTTTTGTTTGCATAAAGTTGCTTTATGCTTCAAGAAATAAGAACCTTATGTTGAATTTTACTAGAATGCTGTCAGGTTTATGACCTGCAGACATTTGCCCATCTGTCTGGCAGAATAGCTTTCAGTGAATGATGCAAAAGCAATGGAGGCATAAATGAGTGTATTGCAATTAACCTACTTTTTGTACCCTGAAATTATCTTGCTTTTGTAGCAGTTGCATAAGTTAATGCTTTCATATGTACTAGTGAAAAAAAAACCTAAATATTTCTAAACTAAAAGTAACTTGAAAAAGCAGATGCCTTTTTTATTATTTTTTTTACCTTTTTTTTTATTATTTACTTCAAGCTGAGGAGTTAATAGGGCCAAGGAATGTGAAATTCAATAGTTTAACTGCAAAATTATTGACAAAGTACCTGAAATAAAGAGGAACATGATCCACATGGGAAAAGTCTTTATTCCCCTTTTTTGTATGATGCTGAGCAGTCATAGACTGAGAACCAAGGAGTGAATGTGTTATTATGAATATAGTTCCTTGTAGAATAAGAGTCAGCTGTCTGAATTTTCTCATCTTCCTCAGAGTCACAAAACTCAGTCTTGAATGTTAGCACTAGTTTTCCATTCTGTTGCCAGTGATTTCCAGTTCTTAGTGCTTTTAAGATGAATAAGTGATGAGCTGAATGTGAGTTACATTGGAGTCATGAGCAAAATATTTATTTTTCTATTCACTGTGAGCACTGTTATACTGAAGATGATTTGGGAATCTTTCACCACTGCTGTAAAGTTTTCTCATTATCCTGCTTCATATTTAAAGGTCATTCTTAATTAACCCAAGAATGGCTCTTCAGCAAATCACACAAAAGATAAGGAAGTGAATTTCAAGTAACCAGATGTTACATTTATGGCCCAAATAATAGTAATTTAAAAAAATTGACAACATATAATTAAAAACAAATAATTTCATACAATAGTGATATTGACCCATTGACTTGTGTCTTGACTTTTAAGCATGCCTTGTGCATGTGGATTCTAGCTTGGGAGTTAGCATCTGTGATGGAGCAAACAAGGTGCAGCTTCTTCACAGATTCTATTGGAAACAGACCCTCTCTTGGGCTTGTGCCTCTTTTCTGATTGAGAAGGTTTGACAGTGACTTAAGGAGATTTAC
Source organism: Psilopsiagon aymara (assembly GCA_024733675.1). Classification (NCBI taxonomy): domain Eukaryota; kingdom Metazoa; phylum Chordata; class Aves; order Psittaciformes; family Psittacidae; genus Psilopsiagon; species Psilopsiagon aymara. The sequence continues at coordinate 9,088 of JANRGW010016652.1, read as the reverse complement.
CTTTTGTCAGATTGAAACACACTGCAGATGACATCACAGGCTTATTCAACCGCAGATTTTTAATACACTGAAGTAAAAAAAAAAATCTTGGCTTGGGCATTAAAAAATCCACACATAAAAGAAAAATAAAAAAAAACTTCATCTTGAAAGACCAGAGTGGATTCCTTTCACGGTTTTCTTAGAGCACTGATTATCCACCACCCCACCGGACTCTGCAGCTGCCACATAGTCTCCAGATTTCTGTGGCTGATTTCTGTCAGCCTATTTGTCCTTGTGCTGAAAATTGGAATTTTAATTTTAATATTATTTTCTAAACACAAATATTTTTATAAAGTCTGATTTAAAATTTAATATTTGGAAGAATAAATAAAATCATAGTTTTAAAGAAAAATTCATAAAGCATAGAGTTTTATTGCAGCAAATTACAATTTATTGTGGTTTAACCCCTGTAGGTAGCTAAACCCCAGACACTACATCCCACTGTTGGGATGGGGAGAGAATCAGAAATGTAAAAGTGAGAAAAAGCAAGTGCTGAGATAAAGACAGTTTAATAAAAAAAGCAAAAGCTGCACATGCGAACAAAGCAAAGATTTAATTCACCACTTCACATCATCAGGCAGGTTTTCAGCCATCTTCAGGAAAGCAGGGTTCCATCATACACAATGGTTTCTTGGAAAGAAGAATGCTATCACTCTAAATGTCCTCTTTTCTTTCTCCCCCATGCTTTTATTACTAAGCATGATGTCATATTGCATGGGTTATCAGTCAGGGTCAGCTGTCCTGGCATGTCTCAACTCCTGTTGCCCAGCCTGCTTGCTGTCTGGACAGCATGAGAAAAAGAGAAAGCCTTGACTTTGTGTAAGCACTGCTCAGTAATAGCTAAACCATCCCTGTGTTATCAACACAGTTTTCATCACAAGTCCAAAGCACAGCACCATACCAGCTTCTATGAATAAAATTAACCCTATCCCAGGCAAAGCCAGAAAAATAAACTACAATATTTTTGTGTAAGTATGTGTTAATAATTACAGAAAATGTGCGAGCTAAGTCAGTTCTGTGGGCAATTACATTTATTAACACTGAGCTCAACTAAATAATTTTTTTCTCCCAGAAACTCAGCAGTCTTTCTCTCATGCTTAAATAAATATTCTATGTCTTTACCACTGAAAATATAGTGTAATACAAATGGAAGAAACCCCTGGAAGAATTACTATGCATTGTCAAATATATCAATTTGATACAGATGTGATAGCTTTCACAGTATGACTCATCCTCCTGTTCTTATACAAAGGTAACTTTTTTGAATGTTGCTTACTTTTAAACACTGTGGAGTGCCGTTCAGTAGCTGCATCAATGCTATTTAGATCAGCGTTAAATTTTTGCTAATATCCAATGTAAACCTCCCCTGACACAGCATGAGGCTATTTCCTCATCTTATCACTTGTTACTTGGGAGAAGAGAACAGCCAGTCCTTCACTCCATCCTCCTTTCAGGTAGTCATAGAAAATGATAAGAACCCCCTTGACCCTTCTCTTCTCCAGACTAAACAAAATTATTGAAAAAAGTTATCAGATATTGTTAAAGAACATTTTGGGAAACGACTCATCTAAAAGCTTTTGAAACCAATGTGAAGTTTTCTTGTTGGGTTATGTGTAACTTTTGCTCCCTTGGTTATCTTCAGGCTTCCTCAGTTATCTTCAGGTCTGTCCTTGGCAAAATGGTCTGTCTGCACAGGGCACATACACAGATTAACCCAGGAGGTCTTCAGCTCCAAAAATCAAGAAAATAAATTGAATATATCTTCAGAGAGGTGCATTACTAACTAATATATATATAGTTTATGTCACACTGGCTGGACAGGTTTAAATTGGATGTTGTACAATTTGCTGCATAGTTCTCAATCCTTCTACAGAACTCAGCTGGATATTTGGAGTGGAATGAGAGAAGCAATACAAGGGAAACAGGAGAAATTGTATTAATAAAGTATTTATCAAATCTCATGGGACACAGAAAGGAGAACCTTAGAGAAAGGGACCAACTTTTCTTGTTTTGAAATATGTAGATGCTCTTGATCACAGAGTATTACAAAACATTCTTCTTCCACCAAAATTCAGAAAACTTACTATTCCCTTTCTTCTGAAGTGACAGAATACCCTGCAGCTGAATAAGGGACCAGCAAATCTCTTCTAACCATGAGGGGGAAAGAGAAACTTTACTTTGGAAATGCATGGAAGTACTCCTATGCTAACAACATAATCTCTTTAGCTCAATATATGTAATCACAGAGCTTTTATTTGAAAATTAATCATAGGAGGGATGGTTATATTTAAAAACTGGAGAAGAAAACAATGGTCTCAGGAATACAACTAAATGATCAGAAATTACCATAAGTTTATCAATAGATAGATAAATAGATAGCTATAATAAAAGCAGAATAGAGAAAAAAAAAAGACTAGAAACTTAGTATGTGGAAATTACTTTCGGTGAATTGCTCAGCCAAAGTGCACTGTCTTACTGTGAGTTTGTTTTCTCATCTTTAGTGGAAAGCTTCTGCCACCAAAGATGAGGAAATCAATGTGAATTCGACTCTGACTAATGGTTAGATAACTTTAAATCTTTTTGCAAACCTCTGCAGTCAAAGCCATCCTTTTAACTGTAAGGATGTGACATTCATAATAAAAAAAAAAAAAATCAATATTTGATAATCAGAAATGTCCTTTCCATCCTTTCTTCATTTATGCTATTGTAGTATTACTTCGGCAACCTATTGATTAGTAGTTGATTCCCTCTGCACAGTTCCTCTGCTAAAACGGATCCCAGCAGCTCTGAATCGTCTTTGCTCAGACTGAAGCACACTTAAATCTACAGATGCTGTATGGTATCAGTAACCTTCGTTTTCAATTAAGTCCTTTCAATATATTCTAAGAGATATGTTGCCATTTTCCATATACCTGGATAATCAAGTGACATGTCACTAGACATAGAAAAGCACTTAAATATAGCCTAGCTCTAAATTACAATTGCAAAAAACATTACTCTCTTCAGACTGATCATAAATATTCTGTCAAAGATTACTTTTTCTTTCTTTTCTCTGCTGCATTCCCAGCAGTGAAAGCTGCACGCATAAAATCTCTAACATGGATTGGTAGTTTAGCACAGTTGCAATTTGAACAGAAAGTGTATTTGAAGTGCATTACACTACTGTAGTGGAAACATCAATGATACTAAAAATAGAAAATTTATTTTATTAAAGCAAATGTCAATCAAAGTTCTTGGAAATTTGAATCGACATAAATGTTGATACATACAAATGGGAATTGTTACCCTTACAAAAATGTCAGGATGAGATATTTCTTCAACCACATATTTTAAAATAACTTCTCAAGAAGTGTTTTTAAAATACAGGTTGTTCAAGCATGTCTTCTGAATTTGGGAGCATTACTTTCATTTTTATCCTTTAAAGACACTTGGTAGAACAAACTGAACCACAAAATTTTTCAAAGAGCTACAGCACCCATTTTTTCCCAGTTTTACTTCTGAGCTCACCCAGAATCCAGCATCCACTGCTTAAAGCACTGGAGTCACCCTTAACACAGCAAGAGTCAAGGCCATAAAAGAATGCTGAGAGCACCATGGTTTAGAGAGCCAACAGTTCAACCACCTTAACTTAGTAAAGCTGCTACTCTTAGGTCACAGATTTCCTCAAAGGCATTTCTTCACAAGCATTAATAATTTTGTCCATGTAGGTAGCTGGTAGAAAAGGAAAAAAGAGATTATTTCATCATGAAGGCACTTGAAAGGAGTGTGAAAATAGTGTTTGAGCCTTTGTGAAAAAATGCAGTCTGTCAGCTCAGATCTGATTAGGGAGTGCTTGCATGGTACTCTTTATGCATTACAAACTAGGTATCTGGTAGTCTGCTTATGAATGGGAGTTTGCATCATACCTCCATGAACTGAGAAAAAAACTGTCAAATCTTTATTAATGTTTCTGTCTTCTTTGTCAAGCTGAAATAATTACGATAGAAAGGACTTTGCTCCTCATTAATTCCTTATCATTCCCTAGAGCTGCTGCTATGGTTTGGGTTTGGATTTTTTTTTTTTCTTTTTATTCAGTTTGCATTTTATTAACGTAGATGACATATTCTGGCAGATTAGATCAAAGTTAAGGGCAATCTAAATCAATTTGGTTTTCCCTCATTGCATTGCTCAAAATATTAGCACAAATAACAAAAAATCCTGTTAAATAGTTTTGGTAATGAATCAGTAGCATATGTTCTGTCCACTGCATATGTACCTTTGATTGTCCATCAAGCAGACTACCGAATCAGCTCCTGTTTCCAGAAAGAAAATCCCTATAAGACTGAATTAAAATAGTAGATTATTTATGAAAAATGTTATACTGATACATGCTGTTGGTTGATTGAAAAATGAACATGGGCCAGCATTGTGCGCTTGCAGCGCAGAAAGCCAACCACATCCTGGGCTGCATCAAAAGGAGCGTGACCAGCAGGTTGAGGGATGTGGTCCTGCACCTCTACTCTGCTCTCGTGAGACATCATTTAGAATACTGCATACAGTTCTGGTGTCCTCAATATAAAAAGGACATGCAAATGTTGGAACAAGTCCAGAGAAGGGCCACGAGGGTGATCATGGGACTGGAGCACCTCCCGTTTGAGGATAGGCTGAGAGAGTTGGGGCTGTTCATCCGGGAGAAAAGAAGGCTGCGTGGAGACCTCATAGCAGCCTTCCAGTATCTGAAGGGGGCCTATAGGGATGCTGGGGAGGGACTATTCATTACGGACTGTAGTGAGAGGACAAGGAGTACCGGGTTCAAACTTAAACAGGGGAAGTTTAGATTGGGTATGAGGAAGAAATTCTTTACTATAAGGGTGGTGAGGCCCAGGGAAGTTGCAAATGCTCCATCCATGGCAGTGTTCAAGGCCAGGTTGAACATAGCCTAGAGTGGCGTGGTTTAGTGGGATGTGTCTGTCGTGATTTAAGCCATAAATCAGCCACGCAGTTTGCTCACTCACTCCCCCCTCTTTCTTCCCCCCAACTCCTGGAGGGATGGGAAGGAGAAACGAAAGAATGCAACTCCCACAGGTGGAGGTAAGAACAGTTTAGTAACTAAGGTATAACAAAAATCACTACTGCTACTACCAATAATAATAATGACAAAGAGAAATAAAAGGGAAGAGAATACATCTGACCAAGTATACCCAGCCTGATCAAGCAATGCACCCACCACGACCTTTCTGTGTCTCTGCCCTCCATTTCCCATCCTGGGCATGATGTGCTGTGGTATGGAATACCTCTTTGGTCAGTTTGGGTCAGGTGTCCTGCCTTTGCTTCCTCCCAGCTTCCCCTCCTCCCTGGCAGAGCATGAGGCTCTGAAAGTCCTTGGACAGACCAAAATGTTCTAAGCAGTAACCGAAACATCGGTGTTATCAGTGCTGTTCCCAGGCTGAAAGTCAAAACCACAGCTCTGCACCAGCTGCCAAGAAAGAGAAATAAACGACTGCTATTGCCGAACCCATGACAGGTGTCCCTGCCCATGGTAGGGGTGTTGGAACTAGATGATCTTAAGGTCCTTTCCAACACTAACTATTCTATGATTCTATGAATCTATATTGGAATAACTTTCATATTTACAGATTGTCCCCAAAACCCTCCTTGAGGGTTATATCTATCAGGTTACACCTACTTTTGTGCAGATTCATAGTAGTTACTTTTCTGAAGTATCAAGCATAATGGCAAGAGTCAGTGCCCCTTGACATTTTGTTTTAGCAATTATTTTATTTACAATATCTCCTCATCCCTTCACCCATTCCAGTGCTACAAAGGGAATGCTTAATGGAACAGAACACAAAATCCTTTGAAAACCCAACTCTTTTGAAATTGTTTTTAAAACAGGGACATGTCGCTTTTGGGCTTTCTGTGTCTCAGAAAGTCTAGAGATGATTGCTGAAATTTCTCCATGAAGAAAAGACAGGGCAAAAGACAACTCATGTCCAAAAATTCTAATCTGCAAAAATTATGTATTTGTAGGATTATACATAATACATAACAGGAAGGGATTCTATAAAACACAGATTAAGAACAACGTGAGCCATCTCTGGAAGCCATTGTGAGAACTGGCTACCCTGGACATGGAGAAGGCTGAGGCTCTTAATGACATTTTTGCCGCAGTCTCCACTGGCAAATGCCCTGACCACACCACCCAAGACTTGGAAGGCAGATGCAGGGACTGTGAGAATGAAGACCTCAGGCCCACTGTAGGACAGGATCTGGCTCGAGACCATCTTAAGAACCTGAACGTACACAAGTCCATGAGACCTGATGAAATACATCTGTGGCTCCTGAAGGAGCTGGCAAATGAAGTTGCTTAGCCACTGTTCATCATATTTGAAAAATCATGGCAGTCAGGTGAAGTTCCTGATGACTGGAAAAAAGGAAATATAATCCCCATTTTTAGAAAGGGGAAAATGGATGACCCAAGGGACTACAAACTGATGAGTCTCTCACCTGTGCCTGGCAAAATCTTGGAGCGGGTTCTCCTGGAAGGCATGCTGAAGCACATGAAGAACAACAAGGCACTTGGTGACAGCCAGCATGGCTTCACTAAGCAGAAATCTTGCCTGACCTATCTGGTGGCCTTCTATGATGGGGCTATGGAGCTGATGGACAGGGGTAGAGCAGTTGATGTCATCTGCCCAGAATTGTGCAAGCCTTTGACACTGTCCCTTGTGACATCCTTGTCTCTAAATTGGAGAGATATTAGTTTGATAGGTGGACCACTCAGTGGAAAAAGACCTGGCTGGATGGCTGCATGCAAAGAGTTGTGGTCAATGGCTCAATGTCCAGCTGGAGGCCAGTAATGAGTGGTGTCCCTCAGGGACTGGTGTTGGGGCCGGTCTTGTTCAATGTCTTTGTCGGCGACAGTGGGATTGAATGCGCCCTCAGCAAGTTTGCTGATGACACCAAGCTGGGCGGTTCGGTTGATATGCTGGACAGAAGGAATGCCATCCAGAGGGACCTTGACACACTTGTGAGGTGGGCTGATGCCAACCTGAAGAAGTTTAACCATGACAAGTGCAAGGTCCTACACTTGGGTCGGAGAAATCCTAGGTACAACTACAGGTTGAGCAGAGAAGAGATTCAGAGCAGCCCTGCCGAGAAGGACTTGGGGGTGTTGGTTGATGGAAAAATGAACATGAGCCCGCAGTGTGCTCTCGCAGCCCAGAAAGCCAAGCGTATCCTGGGCTGCATCAAAAGGAGTGTGACCAGCAGGTCGAGGGAGGTGATCCTGCCCCTCTGCTCTGCTCTCGTGAGACATCACTTGGAATACTGCATACAGTTCTGGTGTCCTCAGCATAAAAAGAACATGCAATTGTTGGAACAAGTCCAGAGGAGGGCCAAGAAGATGATCAGAGGACTGGAGCACGTCCCGTATGAAGACAAGATAAGAAAGTTGGGGCTGTTCATCTTGAAGAAGAGAAGACTGTATGGAGAACTCATAGCAGCCTTCCAGTGTCTGAAGGGGGCCTACAAGTATGCTGGAGAGGGACTCTTCATTAGGCATGGTAGTGAGAGGTCAAGGAGTAATGAGTTAAAACTTGAAAAGGGGGAGTTTAGATTGGATATAGGGAATAAGTTCTTTAAGGGTGATGAGGCACTCGAATGGGTTGCACAGGGAAGTTGTGAATGCTCCAATCCTGGCAGTGTTCAAGGACAGGTTGGATATAGACTTGTGTGGCACGGTTCAGTGGGAGGCGTCCTTGCCCATGGCCGGGGTGCTGGAACTAGATATTCTTAAGGTCCTTTCCAACACTAACTATTGTATGATTCTACATATGTGGAGAAAGTGAGCCATGAAAGCTGATTGCCAGTTGGCTGGGGTTTTTTGGCAGATCCTCACTTGAACCCATTTTAGAGTTTTCCTTAATTTGCCCAGGCTGTTTGGATGAAATCAGCACATTGCTGTATTCCCGTTCAGTTTTTGGAACCAGCTCAAGGATGTGATAGGTAAGGTGTAACAGGCTCTTATACCTCCTATTGTGGCACACTGCCAAGCTGTGTGAACAAGTGGGTATGTAGAAAGAAAGAAGCACCCAATTTCTAAAACAATGGTGTTGTATTACGAGTGCTCTATCGCTCAAGGACACCTGGATAGTAAAGGCCCAAAGCAGGGAACGAAGAAGGATGTTCTAGCCCTCACTGTTCTATTGGAAACAGGTCTTCAAACCTGTTGTGTCTAGCTTATGAGCATGGGCAGCATGTTCCAGTAGGCACTGGGATGGTCACAACATCACGACTCCAGGTGAAGCGCAAAGGAACCAACATGCAATCATCTCCGCAAGAAGAAATCATACAACACAAGAAAATAGAGACTAACAAAAACTTGAGGCAAACAAAGAGATTAATAGGAAGCCAGGTATTTTTCTCTCTGTTTATGCTTATTCTCTGTAAAATAACTAGGAAAAACAAAAAAAGGCCAGATAAATATTTATGTTGTTCATATAACCCTCTCCTTAGCTTGGAAATAAGCAATTCATGTTACGTATCTGAGAAATATTACTAATATTACACAGTTCGCCCTCAGCTGAACTGAGTGAGTGTTGTGTTGTTCAATTTATGCCTCTTCTAATGTGAAAATTCACAGGCATGGTACACAGTATGTAACCATTAGGCCCAATTTTCCATCATGAACCTATTCTCTAGATATACTGTGCAGACATTACATTTGTCTGAAGCAGCTAGATATAAAACAACCCTTGATTCTGTTTTAGGAACTCCCAGGGATGGAAGGAAAACCTTGAAATATCCCTCATTTCCATCTTTTATGGGAAGTCAGTTGAAAGTAACATTGAGGCTATAATAAAAGTGGAGGAATTGTGCAATTTTCTAGTAACAAGATAAAGGATATTGTCGTGGTTTAAGCCATAAATCAGCCACGCAGTTTGTTCACTCACTCCCCCCTCTTTCTTCCCCCCAACTCCTGGAGGGATGGAAAGGAGAATCAAAAGAATGCAACTCCCACAGGTTGAGATAAGAACAGTTTAATAACTAAGGTATAACACAAACCACT
>JANRGW010016651.1:0-27599 GCA_024733675.1 Psilopsiagon aymara | reverse complement strand
ACGGGAGGTGCTCCAGTCCCATGATCATCCTCGTGGCCCTCCTCTGGACTTGTTCCAACAGTTCCATGTCCTTTTTAGGTTGAGGACACCAGAACTGAACACAATAATACATATTATCTATTATTATAGGTATTATTATATTATTATCTGTACATATACCTGGGGCCCATTCCAGCTCTGGAGAAAGGAAAGGCTTCTCAAAACGGCAATATCAAATCCTTAGAAGCTCCATTACTAGAAGTGAAAGTGAGGGATTATTCACCAAAGGACAGATTTCAAGGAATGTGAATGTTGTGCTTTGTCTTTCAAACCCCCCAGAATGTGCTGTGGTAAAAGAAAAAGAATCCTGCTTCTTCCTGAGCCAGAGCAACAAGAGCCTGTCAGGTCCCCTGGGATCATCAGCCTTAGGGATCATCAGGAAGTGCTGAAGGATATGAACAAGTGCTTTATTTATAGGAAGCTCAGCTTATTTTTTATTCCAGTGTATCATTGCTGCAAGGTGTTTCAGAAGATGCAGCTTGATTTCCAATAAACTTATTCACACAGAATAAAAATTTTTGGAAAATGATTATTTGACTAGTTGCACAAAAGATGTCAATCTCTGACCCCAGGGACATTTGAAAAGGAGGGTCTGCAGTGGCATTCCAGCTGTAGGAGTACTTCTGCTGCAGTTATGTCTGAGGAATATGGAAGGTCTAACTAGCTGCACAATCTGTGCTGAGGTTTTGTGGTAAAACTCGTGGTCATGGTGCTGAGAGGGATGGGAACTCTGAAAACTTACTTGTTCTTAACAGCAGTGGGTCCAAACATCAGACTTGAATTACACCCTTCTGTTGAAAATGATGGCTTGTAGAGGCCAGTTAAATTCACCAACAACTGTTTTCTGCTTTCCCTTTTACAGCTATGACTTTTAGATTTTATATATTATATATATATATCTTTAAAAGAAATTATTTGGTGTAAAAAGAGCTGTGGATCTCCTCATACCTGTAATCTTTCATCTGGTATGCTGTTCCCTGATCCTGGATAATATATTAAACTGTGGTAAACCCCAATATTGGTAAACATTTGATCATGAAATAGTTTTCAAGGGCTCCTGTGGTTATACACACACTTTGGTGACCTCCTCTGCTAAGGTCCTTTTCTAATCTGTCTACAAAAACAGCCTTCCAGAGCCTCAGTGACCTGGAGTTCATTGCCTCAGGGCGGCACATACATTTCTTTGAAAGGCACAGCTGGAGTAAGTGTGATAACTATGTCTACACAACAAGGCACATTGCAGGCTGTGAAACATCATCCAATCTAGAGTTTAAATTTCTGCTGAAGAGCCTCAGCTTGTTTTAGCCACGGAGGTCATTTTAGCTTGATGTGATAAAGACACATTTAAAAACATCTCCTTGCTGGGCATCCTTTGAGGCAGTTTTTCCTTTAGCAAAAAAGGTTTCAAATGGCTTGGAAACTTCTCCTCCTGTTCTGTCTTCTAGGCCAAAGCTGGGCATAATTAAATGAATAATTTTGTCACTGTTAAATGTACTTGAAAACAGGGCTGTAGGTGCAGAACAGTTATATATCCATAACGGTGCACTCCCCTTTGAAAAAGAAGTTAATTTTCTTTAAAGAGGTATGTGTGCAAGTGTGGAGAGTGCAGTGACACAGCTGAGCAGCATGACTATTTGTCTTATTGAGGCTTTAGTATACTCCCTGGTTTCTTGAAAACAAGTTACCCCCCTAAAACTCCCCACTGCATCAGGTCTGTTAAGATATATGTTAACATCCAGACTTACAAAGACAAAGCCAGACAGTTTTACATACATAAAGCTGGTCTAACATATTTGTTAGCAATGTTCAAACCAGTACTATTTCCTATCAAGTAGGTTGCCTGTTCAGCATTTGTTTCCCTCCAAACTACTCTGTGCATTTCAGATTTAAATAGTTGTAAAGAAAAATTATCATTTCAAATGGAGGATCTTGACCTCTCCCTGCCAGAACAAAGTGTCAAGTCAGCTATTTTTAAGAGTCCAAGCTCATTTCATGATTTTTAAGCTCCGATATTTGAGTGGTTTCAAAGCAACACCTCCTGGCGAGCCGTGGAATTGCTTGTGCACATAGACCTTTCTCTTGGACTGATACACAATAGGACACCAGAGTGAACTGCGGCGATGGTTTATTAGTTAGTGTAGAAATTGAAGTGGCTGTTATGACTTCCACTGGAGGAGAACTAAAAATGGGGGGCATGTTCCGGGATTTTTAAAATGACAGCAAACACAAGCACTTAGTGCTGTCATACAGGTATTGCTGCCTTTTGTATTGATTTAATTATTTACACAACATGTGCTGGTTTGCAGTAGACAATATCACCAAAAGCAATGCAGGACTTTATCCAAAAACCTGTGACACCAGTGAACAACGGATGCTTGCTATCATCCCTGTAATGGTGATACGGATGGGGCAATACAGGCTGGACAGAAACCGGTTCAGAGCAGGCCTGAGAGGGACTTGGGGGTGTTCATTGATGAGAAGCTCCCCATGTCCCATCAGTGTGCACTTGTAGCCCAGAAACCAACTTTGTCCTGTGCTGCATCCCCATCACTGTGACCAGCAGGTCGAGGGAGGGGATTCTCCCCTCTGCTGTGCTCTGGTGAGCCCCCCCCCCTGCATTCTTGCATCCAGGTCTGGGGCAACAGCACAAGAGGGACGTGGAGCGGTTGGAGTGAGTCCAGAGGCCATGGAGATGCTGCGAGGGCTGGAGCAGCTCTGCTCTGGAGCCAGGCTGAGAGAGCGGGGCTGGGGCAGCGTGGGGAAGAGAAGGCTCCTGAAGGGGAGACCTTAGAGCAGCTCCAGTGCCTGAAGGGGCTACAGGAAACCTGGAGAGGGGCTTTGGACTGGGGCTGTAGGGACAGGACAAGAGGGAATGGCTTTGACCTGAGAGAGGGGAGACTGACAGAAGGTTTTAGGCAGAAGGTCTTCTGAGGGTGCTGAGGCCCTGGCACAGGGTGCCCAGAGAAGCTGAGGCTGCCCCATCCCTGGCAGTGTTCAAGCCCAGGTTGGACAGGGCTTGGGGCAACCTGGTCTAGTGGAAGGTGTCCCTACCTGTGACAGGGTGTTGGAACTGGATGAGCTTTAAAGACCCTTCAATCCAAACCAGTCCTTGATTCTGTGAGAACTGGCTGAAAAATGATGACTGTTGGGGTAACAGGGGAAACCTGAGGTTATAAGAAGAGAATCTGGTGGTTTTGCTGCCCTACTTGCACTCAGCCACAAACGCAGCCCACACAGGTGAATGAACAGGCCGCCATGGAGGCCAAAACCACGCCTGGCTGGGGCCCGTCCCTTGTCCGAGAGGCCCGATCCTCAGCAGCACCCCCGGGGCACAGGGACCCCCCTCCACACCGCTACGGACCCCCAGGCCCCACGGGAGGACCCCCGCGGCGCTCCAGAGACGGCGCTGCCCACCACAACCCACGGCCGCTCCTGCGCGCCGAGCCACCCCCGACGGGGCGGAGAGGAAGGCGGAGCGGGCCCGCCTCACTTCGGAAGTGACGCTGCGGAGGCGAGGCCGGCGCGGTGCGGAGCCGGGGGGGTGCTGCCGGCGCCGGACGCGGTGCCCAGGTAACCGGGCGGGGCAGGGCAGGGCGGTGCGGGCAGGGCTCTCAGGGTCGCCGCTGAGGTGAGTGGCTGCGGCCGCCCCTCAGCACCTGGGCGCTGCCGGAGCGTTGGGTGCCTCTCCTCTCGGGACTGCCAGCGGGGCTCCCTGTGGGGGCACTGAGCGCATCCCGATGCTCGCTGCGTTCGCTTCTGCTTTGCACGGGTCGGGACAGGATTTGTCCTGTGTTGAGACGCATAGCTTCCGCGCTCGCATATTAAAAAAAGGGGAGCTTTTCGTATTCAAACGAAACAGTGATATCTGTGGCAGTAGCTGTTTCTCAGCCCTATAATGAGGCAAGGTGTTGGTAATACTTATTTTGAGACAGATGAACAATCGCAGGGTATTAGCTCCTCTTTCCGGGAAGGAGGTAGTGTTTAAGTAGCTCTTCAGAGGGAATCTGAGGTAGATCATTACTGAGTTAAGGCCATGGTGTCTGGTACTGTTGTAATCCTCTCTGAGCAAAATGTCCCAGAGGCTGCTGGCATCAAAAAAAGAAAGTAAGTAATTTCTGTGCTTCTGTCACCTGGAATAAGGTTGGAAGAGTGAAAGGGATGACTTTAGCAGGTGCACTGCTTAGACTATCTTTGGCTTAGCTCAATAGAGTGAAACAAAGGGATAGCTGGTAAGAACTGCAACACTTAATACTGAAGCATCTTGCCACCTTATGTGAAGAAGCAGTTTCCATGGCAGAATCTAGTACCTCTAGCTTATTTTTGCTAAGAGGATGGAGATGGATATAAGTAACACTTGCAAATGTAGCCCAATGAAAATAAAGCATTTAGAGGAAATGGATAGGACCCTGCCAGACTCCTTTCTCATTTCAGTTTTGTGGGAGTTTTGCTGCTGGAAATTACTAAGACCTTGTTGTGACTTCATTTGCAGTTGTTCTTTTATCCTCTAGCTTTTGTAGTTCAGGCATAGACTGGTTTTCACATACTGATCTTGTTCTCAAAGCAGAGTGAAAACATAACATAAATTCTTTCTGCATTCACCCTGAGTTGGGTTAGAGCCCTGATCTGTTTGTGCCAAGGAGGCATTTGAGATGTGAAAGCTTACTTGTACGTGTACATAACTGTATGTACCATCAGGTGTGGAATTTCAGGAGATTAGGTTTAAGATTATGTTCCTGCTCAGAAGGGTGGCCGTGTGAACCTCTTTTCTAGCCTTCTGTCTGCCCGTTTCCGTTTCCTCTCATGTGCAGGTACAAGCGGTTGCGTGGTTGGATGGGTTCCTCTGCTAAACCGACCAGCAGTTAGCACCATACAGCAAGTGAACTGATGGAGCTGACTGCGTGTCTACTAATGAACGCAGTGTATGTAACGGGGAGAGGCAGGTCCGCCCATTAGGCAGTGTCACGGGGCAAAATCAGTTAAGCTGCTTGTGAAAGTGTTCCCTGGGGCTGCACTTCCCTGCACAGGTGAGCTGGCCTAGTGTTGGTGGCTGGGTTTTTTGATGTGGCTTTTTGTGGTGGTGGTTGTTTTGGTTTGGTACTTTTTTAGCTGACAGCTGTGTGATACTGTCTGTCTCCTTATTTCACAATGTGACTAATAATCTCAGCCCCCACTCCAGCCTTTGTATTTATGTTGTTTCCTGAAAAGGTTTACTTTTGAGTGATGACCAGAGTGTTATGTGTGAAGGGTTAGACATGTAGAACTGGAGGACTTTTAGGACTTTACCTGTGGTGATTATTACCGGTAACTCCACTGGAATCATCACTAAACCAGATGATCGATTTCAGAGAATAAAAGCAATTTTTGCCAAGTGTAAGTATAGGGGTTCTCACAATATATAAAGAGATTAGGCACAGGACACAGGTGGATAAAGAATTTAAATGGATGTAACAAATGAGAAATTACTCTCAGTTGCTCTGGTTTGGTCTGAACTGTATTTTAATAGCTATTTCTGACATCAGCTAGATCTGTGTCCATTAAGATGATACAAGATGAGACTATTAGCAGAACTTTGCATCAGGCACATGCTAAGACATTTTAGGGGTATAAATAATTTGGTTAGCTTCACTAAGATTAAGAAGAATCAGCCTGAAAAGGAAAAAACCAACAACCCAGTCTTCTGTTTATTGTACTTTTTTAAAGTCTACATTAGTACAGCAGCTCATAGATTTTATTCAGCTATTTAGGGAGAATGAATTCACCTTTTAATGTCATGGAGTTTATGTATGCCTTTGTGACATAGTTTAATGGCTTTAATTGCAGTGTTAAAATATTACTTCTTGGAAAAAGTGCTGACATTCCAGAACTCGCTGTGGTTTTGTTTTAAATGATTTTTGTACTGTGGCTCCTGCCCCTGCCTTGAACTTGTTCTGCGTTGTATATATTGTATTGTTTTGATCTCTTTTCATGGAAAAGTTTTCTATTAGGTCCCTTATTAAAATTACTAGAGCTGAATCTAACTGCTTTCCTTGTTCAATTTATCGTTACAACTAAAAGATAAATTGCTCCTTATTATTGTTTGTTAGAAAAGATAGTGTAAGATTTAATAAGTTACCTTATCAAGTATTCTAGGTGGGTCTCAACAGTACAGTGCTTAAGTTAAATATTGACTTGCTGTGTAGGACTTTGGTCTTGTGTAACCCTTGCTGAAGCTGCTGCCAAGAGAAGGATATTGTGGCAAAGATAGCAATGACTTAAAATTACCCCCTACCAAACTAAAGCCAGCCTAGCTGTTCACAGAGACAGCTAATGATTGCAGAGGAGGCTCGGCAACCTTCCTGTGGTATATTCACGCCCAGTGTTAGTTTCTGCTGCATTAGATAAGTAGGTAGTAAATGTTGTACCTGGGGGTGGTGACAGTCTTTTTCTGTCTCTCTGTTGATAGTGAAATGACTAGACTTTGGGATTTCGTCATTGGTACCAGCCCTGGTGGTCCTTTCTCATCTTGCTCTTACTTATACTGAAAAGTACCAGTGTGCCAGTAGGCCAGCTGTCAGGAGGTCTGTGTCTGGGACCATGACGCTCAGTACAGGAGGCTCTTTGTGTTTTATGTACACATGATGCCTTGAAAAAATAAACATTTCTTCTTGCAGATTCAGATATGAACTAAGCATAACTGGTTCAGTATTTTTGGCCTGCTTCATGCCTCTTCCATTGCTGTTGTGGGCTTTCTTACAAAGGTCCAAAATCTGCTTGCTAAACTTCATTGCAAACAGAATTCCTCTGGAACTAAGGAGATACTTTTTCTTTGGTGCTGTGGCATGTATCAGTCTTCAATGCTTTGCTGTGGGGAGCTCAGCGTGCAACACAGTTGTATATTCAGGGAAACTAATTTTTTTCTAGCTAAAAGGCTTTGTAGGGGGGAGGCATCTTGGTCTTTCTCATTTGTCAGTGGGAATAGGAGTTTCATACTAACCATGAGGTTGTTAGCAAAAAGAAAAAAAGAGCCAGACATCTATGGTGCTTTAGGTGAAGGAATTTCTGCATCCTTTAATAGTAATATATTTTGAGTTGTTTATAGCTGGGTGGGGGAATAAGTGATTTTATATCTTTGGTAAGTCTAGTTTCCTGTCAGAATCTAGTTTTAGGGAAACTTTTCTCCTGTGTTATTGGAATAAGGTTGAGTATGTCATAGGTTGACTTCTTTTGCTATAAACTGAGGTTTCGGTGGAAGAAACGTTTTCTTGTACATGTAGGATTGGGTTAATAAATCCTGCCTCTTACTCATTTTGAAACCATTTCCCTAAATGTGATGGGGGTGAATTGCTCTGCTCACTCTGGATAGTCTGGAACATGGATTATAGAGCTGTTTGTGCAGAGCCCGTGGAGTGAGAAGTATTTCAGGTTTCAATATTTCTGTCAGCTTTTTCCACTTCATGAATTCGGTGTGATGTGATTCATTGTTGGGTGTGTTTCAAAGGTTTGTGGATGTTTGGTGTGAGTGAAGTCAAGGTTTAGGCTGAACTCCAGATGGTGGTCAGAGGATTACTTGAAGAGCTAATTGCGAGTGTCCTTTATGTAAGTCTGAATAGTTACATCACAAAGATTTTTCTTTAGTGATTCATTGGGCAACTTAGTGGGGAAAATAACCAACAACTTCTTAACTTTCTAAGGAAGCATGTTTTTCCCTTAGCCCATCTGGCTTATATTGATCTGTACGCCAGCACCTGCAGGCTATTTTAATGGGTGCTTATTTCCTGACTCTGTAAACAAGATCTATGATATCATTGAAGTATGGATATCTCTTTTTCTCTGTATGTGTGGCCTACATTTCTCCTCGTATCCATCTACTGAGTGAGTTACTGCTGTGGTGTGAACTGTGAACAAAGACCTCTGCCTGTGGTTTATTCAGGTGTGGACTCCCTTGATTTAGTAAGTGCTATTTTTGGAGTTCCCTCGGGGAGAAGGTGGTCAGCCCCTCTAACCTCAGAGCCAAGCAAAGGCGAATACAACGATGTCAGCTTTGGTCTCACTGTGCTGGATCAGCTGTTGGTGGTGGTTCTGTCAGAGAGGATCCTGTCTTCTGCCAAGGAGTGTTAGTGGGGTCATACAGCAGCAAGTTGGCCAGAAAGCATTTATTTTACTCCCTTGGTTGGTTAGGCTTGTCAGGAAACACCTTGTCCACATTTCAGAGACTTGTGAGTTATGACTGCTCCTATCTTAGCTCAAGAAATCTTCCCCATGACTCATAGATAATGGTCAATGCCCTTGGTGTCTGCAGCTCTGGATCACTGTGCCAGCCTGGCTTGTCAGATTGCATTCTCACTGTCTTATTTGGTGCCTGGTGCTATGGCCATTTCAGTTTTGGCCTGTGGTCTGTGACAAGACAGCTTAGTGCTAAAGAAGATGGAATTCCTCTCTGTTTCTGGACTACTTGGATATCCTTTGAAGAGCAGTTTCTCACTGGTGCTGTGTATCCAGTGCTGCTGCTGGCTTCAGATCAGCCAAGCACCTGAATATTGCCAGGGGTGGAGAAAACATAGTGCTGGGGTCTCATGCTGGTGGTGCCATGGACCTCAGCAGGTAGCAGATTGATTTCTGAGTTTTCCTTAACATCATCTGTTTTCTACCTGTTTTCCTTATAACAACCTGAATGCTAAAGTTCATGGTGTTGCTCAGTGGTATTGCAACACTCCTTTAGAAATGAGAATGCTTAAAAGTTGCTGTACTCATAGGGTTGCTGGGAGGACTTCTCTCCCTCCATATCTTCCTAAGGGAAGGTTAATGTGTTTTATAGCTGATACAGAGTACTTTGGCCTTCCTGGTTCATTTACAAATAGAGAGTTTTTTTTAATGGGTTATTTACATTCCTGCACAATGTCCTGTAGCTTCAATGTGCTTATCTGTCTGTAATGGGAGGAAATAGTGGTGCTGATTAACTGATTTGATGTGATCTTGTGATTAGAGACTCCTCTTGCAGTCTGATGGGCAGAAGTAGCGTACAGCCAGTGCCTTTGTTCAGTCAAGTATTATTTTTGTGTTTATTTATCTATAGCCTCTTCCTGGGGGGAAAGAGCTCTCTGGGGAGAGAGGATCCAAGCTGTTGATGGGTGCTGTTTAGTGAAGTCAAGTTCAGGAGCTCAGTAAGCTGACTGAGGCTGTTGACTGAGGAGATATCTTTATAGAAACCTCCTGGTGATTGGAGCCATAGGGAATGTTTTCGGGGTCTTTTTTTTCACCTGTGTCTGGGGCCAGAATATACAAGTTGTAACAGAAAGAATCATCCTGATGTCCCTAAGAGATTAAAGGATTTGTATGGATTTTCCTTTCCTGTGTCAGGGAACAGCTGACCTCAGGACCAGCACCTCAAGCTTACTGATGAGCTGGCTGCTTTCCTGTGGTTCTGAGCACACTTAAGCAGCAAAGATCATTCTCCAGACTTTGAGTGTTTGATTTGGTCAGTGCCCTGTTCAGGAAGTTGATCTCTGTGCCTTCATTTCCAACAGGATCTGTCGGTTCTTTCTCAAAAAAACTAAATCTAAGCCCAGGCTTAGATTCATGAAGTAGAATGCTATTGGATGTCAAATGTACTCCAAATTGACTGCTGCTTAAGGTACTGTGACACATGATGCCTTGTGTTGCATCAAATAATGGACATGTAATTTTGTTGATTCCCTCCTGGTCAAGGCATCCTTGAACCTTCTGTCTTTTTTGTGATCTGCCTATCTGATTGCAGGACTGAAAGAAACCACTAACTATAGATTTGCATTTCTTTGCATGAGCTGGGTGGTTCTTGACACTTAAAGTGGCCCACTTTTTTCTAGTACCCAACTGTCTCAGTACCAGGAAAGATGGTAGTAAAGAGCCTGCTCACACAAATGGATAATTTCCCCTCTTTGCAATCAATGAATTCACTCTTTACTTTGGAGGTTGCAATGCATCACACTCCCTGATTTCTCTTCTTTCCTGGCAAGTTATGCTTTTTCTGGGTTGCTCCCTAGGATTTTGTTTCAGTCTTTGTTTCTGAAACTTCCCTTCTCCAAGGCAGAGGTGCTATACCACACCTGTGTGTTGGGAGAAGGCTTTTTATATTAAATGATTTGAGGTTTAGATCTTCCATATGTTCTTTGAAACTACTACTGAGGAAGCAAGGGCTGTTGCCAGAGTCACATGGAGGTGTGTTAGAGACTCTTAGGAGAATGTTTATGCTTTGTGTAACGAGTCCTCCTTTCCCTCCTGCACTAGCTCAGATTATGCTGATAGCATTAGTGAAGAACACTTCCAAGTCTGATCTCACCCTACAGCAAAACCTGGAGGTTTGCTGAGGTACTGACCAAGCACTGATACTTTGCAGAGTCATCCAGGAATGAAGCTGCATTTTGTGGAACAAATTGTATTGGGATTGTTGTTTGCATGGAGGACTCTGGCACTGGTTTTTAGAAAGAGTAGCTCCAAGCAGAGCTCTACACAGCAGAGTTGTTTTTAAGTGGCTGGTTTTCTTAAATCTGCATTGTCTGTACCACACTCTACTTCTCTCTTTGTAGTTCTCTCAAACTCCAGCAGCAAGGTCACAAGAACTGTGAATTTGGGATACATATGTAAAACCTTTGTACCTGTAAGCCTGCAGAGTGGTGTGGGACCTGTCCTGCAGATAGGGCCAAAGGGGAAAGAAAAGTGTTGGGGAGACTGCGTATCTCAAGCAGTCAAGTGAGAATAGTGTATACTGAGCTGTAATTATTGGAAGGTGGGTGTCTTTTCCTAAGATTCCTGGCTCGTGGGGGCCTTGAAGAATGTGACCTCAGTGATCTGAAAGAGGTGGAGAGTTTTAATGCCTTAAGTAGAGTTGACTCTTTCACAGACACTTCCAAAAGGGCAGAATATTGGTAACAGGAACTGCAGGACATGCTGTGTTGAAATTTTATCTGCCTAAGTAGCTGCTAATCCAATTCCATTAATGTTTGCATATTTAATAAACCTTTACTGTTGGATTTTAATGAATTGGCAGTTGCCTCTGAACACCCAGCAGCAGCAGTCACAGAGTATAGGTGGCTCTCAGATGTGGCCTTCTCTCACTTGGAAGGCACACTGCCTTTCCTTGGGCAGTCAGCTCTTGACAGACTCTGACATGCTCGGATTCAGTTTGAACCGATGTATATCAACAGTGAATACTTCATTTGGATGGAGCCCTTGTAGGGTTAAGTTTTCAGGGGAGGAATCTTTTTAAAAACCTGGATGTGAGATGAACATGACCTTGGTTAATCTCATAACACACCAGTTACCTGCTCAGGATGATTCTTGCTAGTGAACTGATTATTTTGGCTGCAAATGGGCCTCCTAGGGAATTTATTTCTAATGTGGCATTCACTCATTTACAATCCTAGTGCTTTTGCTTTGCCTTTCCAGCCTTATTTTCCAAACATATATCAAACTCCTCCGGAGTCCTCAGAGCAGACTAAGAAGTGGCCTTGATTGTGCTGCACAGTTGGAATCCAATGTCTCTAGTGAGGTTAAGGAAGCTAAACTATCATCAAGGGAACCTTGGAAAAATTCAGCAGAAAAGCTCAGTGCTTGTGAGATAAACCTAAGCATAGTGAATATATGTCAGTATGTAAAATGTAGCAGACAAGGTGGAAAGGGACTTTTGACAACACAGCATAATTCTCAGTTCTGGTACCTGTGCAGCTTTAAATGCCACTTCCCTATGCCCTGTCTTTAGGATAAACTCCAGTATGCTGCTCTAATGTAGACAGTAAATGTGTAAGTTGTGAGGGTTGCAAGGGTGAAGAAAGAAGCCCTCATCACTTTATTTGAGATAAGACAACCTAGTAATTCAGTGACTTGATCTGTCAAATTGGTTTTGGGTGAATTTAGAGTGTGCTTGTAAAAAACAGGAAAAATGCAATGTTTGTGTAACATACAATTTTTCCTGAGATGCTGTATTTTAAGTTGAAGTTTTTTCTTATATCTCCAGAATAACAGTTTGTGAGAGGAAAACCAAAGACAGCTAATGACTAAAACTGATTGACCATTACATCTTCCAAAATGGGCCATGTATTGAAGGTGAGTAGGCTTTGCATGTGACAGATGAGCTGCCCAGTGTCTTGGCCCTTGACCATCAGTCTTCCTGAAGGTAGATCTGTCCTCATTTCAGCTTAGTGTGCAGCTGCCTTTCTGGCCTGGCACAGCCCATAGAAGTGTGCTTGTGAAAATATGTATTTTATCACTGGGAGAAAAGTGTAGGAAGTAGGTAATGTTTTCTACTGTAGCAATTGATTATCGCTGATTTGAAAGATCTTGAAGAAACTGGAGTACTCAATGAAAGAGATGAGCCAGTGGGAACATGGGTATTTTTTGGTGAGTTGAGGAAACTCAGGAGTTTCATTTGCAGGATGAGAAAGTTCAGTTTTGAAGACAAACTTTTGTTTAGTTTGGTGAATGTAATAAATTACGTAAGGCATTTTCAAGTTCTGTTCCAGTTGTACCTCAGATGATGCTATCAGCTTTCAGAGTAACTGAATAAGAGTGCTTAATATCAAAGATGGTAAGTTAATTTCCTCACAGTTGAGAACATAATGTTTGAATGAAATTAAAATTATATTTTGTAGAGTTTGTGATATCTTTTATGTTACTTCTGTACTCAGCCCACTGGGGCTGTAGGCAGTGGCTATATGGTATTGTTTTTAAATCCTTTAATAGCAGAAATCAAAATGGGAAATGTCACATAAGTCCTGCTCTCACCATTGAAATAAAACCAGGATTTCTGAGGCAAACAGTTAAGGTTTAAAATATTTTGGTTTAGCATTTACTGTCACTTTAATAAAGAATATATAAGAAAAAGCCATGAGCCTAGGTAAGCCTAAGTTTGCCTGTTCAGCAGCATTAGTTCTGATTTTTAATTAGGCTAATAAATGTGCTTTTCTGTTGGTTACTTTATTAATTTTTCTATATTTTGGTGCTAGTAATCTGGTACCTGTGAACCCAAAGGTAACAGAGAAATGCAAGTGGTGAAAAGTAGCTCTGGGTGGTTGTCAGTTGTCATTCTGTCTGTGCAGAAATTGTTCTAAAGTGTTCAGCAGTGGAGTCACGGGCGTCTTGTGCATAAATCCTTTTTAGTGTGAGAAGAAAGGACCTTGTAGAAATTCAGCCTATACTGAGCTCTGATTTCCTGTGTTTTGCAAATTTAAGCTGTGTCTCATTATCCATGTGAGTTTCTTAAATATTTGTATATTTGGTAGTGCTGCTGAGCCTCTCCTGAGTGTAATACTTGACAGAGGTAGGAGGGATGCAGGGTTAGGGGCCCTACTACTCCAGAAAGAAAAGACCTGTAGCTGGAGAGAGACTACTGTTCACAATCATTTGTGCCATTCAATTTCTGATATAATCTGCACAATTCTGCATAAAAAGGATGGAAACCCAAAACCCACAAGCCAAAGGGTGTTACCAAGTTCTAAAAGGTTCTCTTGCATTGACTAGTTGTCTGTGTTTTGCAAGTGTTCTCTTCAGATTCAAGAGGATGAGCTGTGGAATTTTTGGGGAACATGTTTGAGTAACTTCATTTATATACATTAGAGCCATGGGAATTTTTATGTAAGATTAGTTCTGGAGGAAAGCGATTTGCAGTACTGGGTCCATGTTTTGGAATCAGCAAATGCTTCTGATCTGGTTTTCACTAAGTAAAAGTGTGTTGCCCTGGGTATTCCTTACAGCAGTGTGTGGGGAAAAGTAATACTGAAGTGTTCAAAAGTATAAACTGAGGTCAACTGAGTATCTTTCTTTGTGAACTGGGATAACTGGATTTTGAGTTGTTATTGTTTTATATATTTAGACACTGAGAACTACTGCAAGCCTTTAAATAGGAACTTGCTGCTGATGTTTCACACTTCCTACTTAATAATGTGGAAGCTAGTGCTGTGGAGAAGTAGGATGCATTTCAAGAGCATATGTTAGTTGACTGTTTTCCATGTATATGAAAAAACAGCCTTTTTTTTTTCCTGTCCTGTGTTTGTAGTCTACACATTCAAAACATGCCTGCAGGTCTTGGAGTGCCACAGTTTCTTCAACATTATGTGTTCCTCATATGTAAAGAGGCTGTGAATGGTTATATATGTGTATAATGATTTTTAGTTGGTTTTTTGGGGGGGGAAGTATGTTTAAGTGCAGTCTATGAATTCTGCACAAATCAGCATCCGTGTATAAATCTCCAATATTAAAAAGTTCTTGTGACGTTTACTTGCAGAAGCCTATAATTAAGCCACATGCTCTTCATGTTTTGAAGGTAAAAATGTTACCTGTGAGCCCTTTTGCCAAAAAAAAAATATATATATCTAAAAAACTAAGGAATCTCACTTGGAAATATTTATTCTGGCATAGTCTGTACTTTTCTGTTGATGTGGATGGCCAGAAATACCTTTTGCTTTCTCCTCTTTCTTCTGCTTTCACATTTTGTGAAAAGTGTAACTTTAATCTGTGGAGAAAGATTGTGAAACAGAGTAAAGAAGGACAGAGGGTGAAAAGAGGATACTTGGCTGTTATAAGGCTTCTTTGTTCTCTGAGGTCAGGAAAGGCTGAGCTCCCACTGATTTCATAAGCTCTTTATTACCTGTTTGCTTACTGGTCAGTAAGTCTAAATGGATGTATCCTCCTCCGTATGAGTCATTAAGTAAATAATCAGGCAGTACTGGTATTTCTGATACTGTCTGCTCTGAGTACTTATTCCTGTTTCTTGCTGATTTCTTAGCTGCTGTCACAGCCCCAGCAGATCTTGTCATCTCTCACAGCATGCAGTTGTAGAGAGATGCCTCCATTGGAACTAATAGCTGTTGCAGCCTTGTTAGGTAGCTGGAAAATGTTTGGAGATGTTTCCAGTAAAACAGTTGGTATTGATTCTTGGCTCGAAGCCTTCTCTTTATCAGAGGCAGCATTGTGGTTTGCCAGATGGCCTGCAAGCTGGATCTGGTGCCTGCTCTGATCGCATCCCTCCTGCAGGACAGGGCACAGGAGGAAGCAGTCTCTGGCCTCCCATGGGAGCCGCAAAGCACACTGTGTTCAAGGCTGTTACTAGGGCAGGAGGTTTCAGCAGTTCATTCCTGCTTGACTGCTTTTAAGTCCTGCTGGCTGCTTCAGGGAGGGCTTTAGGACTGGAGGTCTGTGCTTCTCTGGCAGCTATGGCAGCCAAAGGGTCCCTGACTAATGATGATGCGTTGCTGTCTCCTTGAAGAGGATATTTGCAGCTTACATGGGGGTACGGAGCACTTCAAGTGTTTGAGCTCATTGGGAAACTCTACTTAGTAAGAAATAGACACAGCAAGGAATAGGATACAGCCTATCAGACATCCACTGGCCCACTGAGGTACTGTAAGACTAGCTTCCCATGTGTACCCTTCAGATACTGAGTCTTTGTCTGTTTTTCATGTGGATTAGACTGTAGCAGGCTTTTATCCTAAGTATAAGACCTTGGGTAGGTGTAGGCTATTAGCTTTTCTCCTTTGCCTGTCTGTCCTTGGTATGTTGTCACTTGTGGCCTTATGGACATGAAAAATGCCTTGGTGTTTCTGGATTTAATTCTTGTCTCATCGGGAGAAAAATTTGCTACTAATTTAACCTCAATCTTGACTAAATATGGACAGTTTGAACTTTGGGCAGACTCACAAACTGATACTGCCAAGGCAGAATCAGTTGCCATCTTACTCTTGGAAGTAAGGAATGTTTTGAGTGCTGGATGATTGAGACTGTTTTGGGGGAGCTGTCCAGGCCACTGGAGCTGTGGATGAGAACCACATCAACCTTTAGATATTCCTTTTCTTTTATTGACACTGTCTTCAAGGCTTTGCTTATCCCCTTCTGCTAAGGGGAGCCCTCCAAGCCATCTCTAGGGATGCTTAAAGAAGTCCATGGAGTTATCTCTTGTTTTATTGGAGATCATGAGGGTTTCATGTTTAAACTGGAAGCACGATAGATGCAACTCAGTTGTACAAGCAGTCTAAGCAGCCGGAGACACCCCAAGCTTCCTGGAGGAAGATCCATCGGGTTCATCCCCATATTGAATTTATAACTATTGTCAGTGTTACAGTGGTTGATTTGACAAGTTGGTCACTAAATGTACATAGACTTCTTCGGATGTTTCATTTGCTGTGCTGGGAACCATTTGTTTTACTGCACCTGGATGTGAAATATTACCTTTGTGGACTGATAAAATTCACATAATGGCACAGGAGGCTGAGCCATCAGTATCAGCCTGAGGCTTGCTCTTCTTAGAGCTGTTTTACACAGCCACTGCGCTGTCATTAACTTTCAATGAACAAAACTATAGGAATTCCTGATCTGGGACCTTACTGTGGCAGAAGGAGTCTGAGGAGTCTGCGGCCCATTTTATTTAGAGAGTAAGTGGCCAGGCTGAAAGTCATCACAAACTTTTCTTCTGTTAAGATTTGCTATAAAGAAAATACCTTTTTTTTTTTTTTTTTTTTTTTTTGCTAAGCAGAGCACATGAAGCTGTCATTCAGTTAAAAAAAGTCTGTAAAAAGTCTTTGGAGGGGAAAAGGAGGTTCTACTTCAGATTGCTTTGGTGTTTCTTTCAGCTTCCCAAGTAAAATAATTGTGTTTATGATATATTTTTCCTACATTTAAATATTCTGTGGATATATTTAAAAAAGAAGTTTGATTGCATTATTATTGTTGTAATGATTAAATATTGATTGGCATGAAAGAGGGGCATCACTCAAGTAATTGTAGATTTGCCAGGTGGCACTGCTTGTTTACATGTGGCCTTACCAAATACGAAGATCCTGCTTCTCAAGCAGATTACATTTGCTATCTTGAAACAGAATTATATTTTCATTAAAATAACATTTGCTCAGTGCTCCTAAGTAAAGGAGAAGTTTAATGTTACTGGGTGACGTACATGGCAAACTTAGTTCATTTAGTACTTGACTTGGTCCCCATTCTCTGGTGCATAAGCATTGCATTATCTGTTATTTTGAAATAGTGGCAACGTGATCAACTCTTCTGGTATCTGTTACCATGATTTATTTTTCTTTGAAATCTAAATGCTGCCCTTGAGTTGATGCATCTTTTTTACCTCAAGCAAAGTGGAGTTCTGGTTTTGGCTTTTTAATTTATGCAACCTTGATAAAAGCAGCCAGGTTATGCTGGAGTCAGTCTGATCATAATAAATTCCTTCTGTTCTTCCTTAAGCCACAGTGAAAATGAAAGAAGATAAATATACTGCCTGTTCTTCATGCCTCTTTGTCCAGTGCAGAAGAAAATTAAGCTATTTTGACCTTGCTCTGACATGTGTGGTCAGTGAAAATGAGGGCAGGGAAAGGCTTTGTAAAAATAAATGAAGCCTGTATTGGTCTTCCAGAAATTGTTATTAATGCACTCTAGTATGCCTCAATTAAAGTCACAGCCTGTGAAGGCAAGTGCAGGCTATCTCAGCTGTTATGTCATCTACTAACAGGAGAAATGATGTTTCCTGTAAACATTACGTGGCACAACACTGCTGAAGTTAAGAAAAATAATTATCCATTATCATTTAGGAAGCGAAAACTGAGTGTGCATGATTTACCCCCCAAAACTTGATGGTGTCTGTGCTGTTACTTTGCGTTTTCTGTTGTATTTGAAGAACTGAGCTGTGTGCTTTTAAATGGGTTACTTTTTTCCGAGGTGGCAGTTGAGAAGCTTAATGTTTACTTGGCCAAATGTTGCAGCTGTAGCAGAGGGTATTGTATTCTCAGTCTGTATAATTTCAGGACTAACAAGAACTACTTCTGCTTAGGTACATTCCTGCTTCTCCACTTATATATTCTAGTCAGCTGTGCTTGCACTGGCTGACTTTCCTGAAAAGTGATAATACTGGTATATTTATTTGCTCTGCCCTGTGCTGATACCAGCCTTTAGCCAGCACTCTCTTTCCAGCATTAGGATGGATGAAGTGGACACAGTGAAATAAGCTGGTGCTTAATTCCTTGCTTGTGATTGAAGGAGTATTGTACACTGAGAACCTGTACAGCATAGCTTAGTGGTAAATCTCAATTATGGTTAGTTATTCCAGGCGCAGACTCCAGGAAGTTGAAACCAGTCTTCATTTTAACTGATAGAAGAGTTTCAAAACTTAGACAATGTAACTTTTCTGTGAGCACTTTGCTTCTAGAAAGTATTAATGCATGTATCTAGCATGTTGTCTCTTGCAGTTAAATTGAGTGGCAGTTTATAGGAAGCACCATCTGAAAAATGCAAGGGATTTGCTTTCTTGCAGCATATGAAAGAAAACTCCATTTTGTTGTTCCTGCACCAGAAATAGCAAGGCTCTGTCGTGAAGTTAAGATGTGTGCCACTGAAGGTTTTTATTTCATTTCAGGCGAGGTTGGATGGGGCTTTGATCAACCTGTTCTAATGGAAGGTGTCCTTGACTGTGGGTTAGAAACAGATGATCTTGAGGTCCATTCCAACCCAAACCATTCTGTGATGCTAAGACTCTATGATTTTGGTTTACTGACAGGAGCTATTCCCTTCAGAGGTATACATGTTGTAGTTAGAAACTGTTGCTGCTATAGATGAGTCAAAGCAAATTTTTGATTACATTGCTGTGAAAAATGGGGTAGTACAGAAACATTTTGCATCCTCAAAACCCAAAAATGTGGGTGCAGTGGTATTGATATTGGACCCTGGATGGTACAAAGTTAAGGTCAGAGTTTGAGAAGAGTATACCTTGCCTACTTAAAAATCTCTCCCCTTTGTTTGGGTGGCTGGATGTGCTATCCTAGATAAAAACTCGTGGATACAATTCTACCTTGTATTAGAGTGTAATATTTACTAAGATGCCTGTTCTTAAGTATTAGAAATTCTTCTGCATATTGCTTAAAAGGATGGAAAAAAAAGTATGGCCCAAGAAACAGCTATGTTCTAAGGTTGGGTAGAAATTTTACTCACTGGGACTTCTTGGAACAAATGCTGTTAAATGGACTTCACTTCGTTTAGCAAAGAGAATTTTCTGGATTTTATTAGCACTGAAGCATTTTCATGCAAAAAGTATGCGTGTGTGTGTATATATATATATATAAAAATGGCTATAGATAAGTCCAGTAAAATTGGTCAGTTTTACTAAGCTACAAATTTAAAGCAGTGTGGAGTGATTGCCTGGGGCTTCAGTATGACTTTTTTAGTGCTCTGGATGGTTAATACAGAATAGACTAACTGCTAGGACAGAGAAGACCAGAATAATATTCCTTGTCCCAGTTAAGTCAAGAGCTATTAGAGCAGTGGAAATAAGGTTTCAACAAGAGGGAAGAAAATGTGTGAAGGAAGTGTCAGCTCTCACTCTTGCTAGTGAGAGGGGAGAGCATACAAATGTACCTGAAGTTAGCATGGAAAAGGGTGGGCAGCAGTTATCAGTGAAAACAGACTAATGTTGCCAAGGTGTGTAAGTGCATTAGGACTGATTTTTCACTCTCTCTGGTGCTTTAACAAAAAGAATAAAGGCAAACTGTGTAACTGTTTGCAGTAGAACACGTAGGTCAGAGGAATCTGTGATCTTCTTTGACCTGCCTGTTTGTCATGCAAAGCTTCTTCTCTGTTATCATGTGATGATATCATACCATGTATGATGCTTAAGGCATTAAGAAATGTTTCTCTTCAATCTAGTACCACCTGATTGTGCCACACTGGCTACACAGAGGACTTAGCATCAGCTGATGGCTTTGCTTCCCCCAGTGCTGGGAGCAGGAAAGGCACAGCAGCTAAGAAACCCTAGTAAACCCCTATCGCTGTTTAGCTGATACTTAAATGTTTGAAGGATTGACATCAAGTACTTTTTTTAATGTACGGTTCTCACCTCCTTTTCCTAAGGTGTTATATTTTCTTTCTGTCGTGTCTGAAGATATTTGATTGTGATAGTGCAGTGGAAGAAAAGTTTCTGAGCAGCATATTCCAAGAACTGGAATCTTGAAAGGTGGCCTTGTGTGAGAGTTATCTTCAACCTTCTCATTGAAACAACCTGGGGTGATCTACTGGGAATTATTCTGTAAGCAGAATTTCTAGTCTCTTTTTGAAAAGCAAGAGTAACAGGACAACTGGAAGGAATGAAAGGGTGTTATGTAGAAAGCCAGGTATTAGACAACAGTCCCATAAGCAGCTGCATGCATGAAGGCTCTTTGCTCAGTAGCCGTGACTAGTAACCATTATGCTTCTTGGCTGTTAGTCTTCTAGTCTAACAATCAAGTTGTCAATCAAAAAACTACTTGTTAGAAGAAATGGGGCTCTTTGCTAAAGGTAAAGATGTTCTGCTCTACTCTTCCTTGCAAGGAGCTCACCATTGTGCTTGAGGATTGGTCTTCAGGAACAATTTCTGATAGTGCTGTCTCGTTATTCTCCTATCAGCAGTCTGGCTGATGTTTGAAGCTATGAATTTGGAAAAAAGGATAATCCTGCGTAATCAGTAGCTGTACCTTCATGGCTAACTCTTGCCTCTTGCCTGTGTGGACTGTTGGTCTGTCATGCTGTTAGCGGAACAAGAAATGCACCAGTGTGTTTAGGCTTGCAGGACATCTTACAGCTCGTAGTGAACAGAATTCCACTGCCTGTGTTTCTTCATTCTGAACTGATGATCTGCCTGGAGCATGAACAACTGTTCTCACACTTGAGTAAATGTAAAGTCTTCTCTCTTACTCTCTCTGATCTACATTTTTCAACATCAAGGGTTAGTTTCTGGGGTCCTCAGATTTAAATACTTATGTAGCTGAGATTCATTATCCTTACCACACATTTGCTTTTGAAATGTTCAGAGCAATGAGGCTATATCTGTAATGTCTTCCAATGAAGCATGTGAGAGAGCATGTGAAAAAGTTTGATCAACTGATTTCTTAGAGGAGGAAGATACAAGGTATACCTAAAGGGGATACAGAAGTGTGCATTAAGGGTTCTTTTCTTCTCAGCAAGCTCTTCATATGTGCTAATGAAAATTGTCCTTCATGTCATCTCAGATGATTATATTCTCAAAATCCAACCTAGAAAAATCATACCTGTATTAGACACTAACCATCAACAGTCAAGTCTTATTTTGTGCCTTTATCTTGATTACCTTTGTTACCTTGGGCACTGAGCAGGACAAAAAAGCTGCATCATTCTGATTGCTTCATGTTTTCAAGATGTTCTTTGAGACAAAATGTTTCGTGAGTTTTGTTCAACCTCTGAAGCAGAATTTGGTCTTTCTGGGAAACATGTGAGATCAGGTCATTGTCTGGAGCAAGAGAATCCATACTGAAGCTACAATAGCAAAGATCTTGGTATCAAAGGCCACCTCCTATTGCTCTCCATCTCTTCAGCCTTAAAGTTTACCAGCTTATAAATTCACCTTGTCATCTTCCTAAATAATGGCTAACAGTTCTTCAGCATATGAACAAGATAGTTTCTCAAGGATTATTTCATGTTTATATCCCAGCCAGAAATA
Source organism: Psilopsiagon aymara (assembly GCA_024733675.1). Taxonomy (NCBI): domain Eukaryota; kingdom Metazoa; phylum Chordata; class Aves; order Psittaciformes; family Psittacidae; genus Psilopsiagon; species Psilopsiagon aymara. The sequence continues at coordinate 6,118 of JANRGW010016651.1, read as the reverse complement.
TCCTCATGAGGAAAACTTGGTGTAGTCTTTCCAAGTCATACTTTGTTGTTCTTTGACCTTCTTTCTGGGTATTCCTTTGGCTAATTTTCTTGGTCTTCCTGGGGACAGTCAGCAAATTCATGTCAGTATAAAGCTTTGACCTTCTGGTTTGCAACCCAGCTTACACAGATACCTTATAGGAGTAGAAAAAAAAGTCCCATGATAGAGCTTTATTTTTTTTTTCTTTTTTCTTTTCAAAAATGGGCTTATATTGTTTAGCTGGTGTGAAGAATTGCTTATGAAGAACTTCAGAGAACTCCTGAACTCTTTCTCTTTGAAGAAAATGGAGAAAAATATCTGACAGTCTTTATTGATGTGGCTGAACTTCACACAGAGCATTGTTTAATCTGTATTTGCTGTTCTGTTCATGCTGTGTATTTTATTAACTGTGTTTGGTCAATAATGCATTTCTGGCAAGCTGGAGTTGTATTTATGGAGTGGGCTTTGTCAGTGTTGTACAAATGATAGAAAAGTCTTGACTAGGATCACTGTCCATGTGCAGGTCTGCCATTCACCTCTGATGTTTTGGTCCCATACCTGTATGTGGTATTTTCTCACCTTTCAATCTGTGACATAAAGGACATAGCACCTTTTCAGTCACTTTGCTTGTAGGTAGCTTAAGTGGTTGACTATAGCCGTTCTAAAATACGTTGTTGCTTTCAGCCTCTTCAGCCTAAACACAAGTGTAGAGGCCCCTTTTAGGCCATGTAAGTTCAGGTATTGTATATTCAAGGTGCAATCATTTTTTTTGTTTTGTTTTGTCTGCTGTTTGACACAGGAGAGACTCCCAGGACCTCAACTGCTGCCAACAATTAAGGACTGTAACCAGTCCCCAGTGGGAATAAATGTTTCCAGCCAATATTTACAGCCAATTCTGTCCTAGAACAGAGCTACTGCTGCTGTTGTCAGCTGCAGGTGTAGGGAGGCTTCCTTTTGGCTCTTCAGTGAGAAATAAGATGTAAAATACAGCAGTGATGGTGGCGGTTATTAGCTTTACTGGTTGCATATGAAACACGGCAGGTGGTTTTGCATAGCTGTGTCTTAAACTTATTGGTGTATCTGTGCTTTTTTTCTGAAATGGAGGATCCTGGTCTGGGGAGTAACCATAGAATCATAGAATCAGCTAGGTTGGAAAAGACCTTTAAGATCACCAAGTCCAACCTTCATCCGAGGACTGCCAAGGCCACCACTAAACCATGTCACTGAGGTCCTCATCTACAATGGTTTCTGAACACTTGCAAGGACAGTGACTACCACTGCCCTGGGCAGCCTGTTCCTGATCACCCTCTCGGTGAAGAAATTTTTCCTAATACCCAATCTAAACCTCCCCTGCTGCAGCTTGAGGCTGTTACCTCTTGTACTATTGCTTGTTAGTTGGGAGAAGAGACCAGCCACCTCCTGGCTCCATCCTCCTGTCAGGTAGTTGTAGAGAGCAATAAGATCCCCACTAAGTCTTCTCTCCTCCAGACTAAGCCCCTCCAGGTCGCTCAAGCTGTTCCTCATCACACTTGTGCTCCAGGCCCTGCACCAGCTCCGCTACCCTTTTCTGGACTTGCTCTAGCACGTCAATGCCCCTCTTGTAGTGAGGAGCCCAGAACTGAACACAGGATTTGAGGTGCAGCCTCACCAGTGCCCAGCACAGGAGGACAATTGCCCTGGCCCTGCTGGCTACGCCATTGCCAATACAGGCCAGAATGCTGTTGGCTTTCTTAGCTGCCTGGGCACATGATGGGTTATGTTCAGCAGCAATCAGTCACCACCCTCAACTCCCCATGGTCGTCTTGATCCCAGTGAGAAGAGATCCTCCTTGTAGCTGAAAGTCACAAAGTATGACTAAGGCTGAGTCTTCAGGAGGTGTTTCATGGATCTGTCCATGAACTGCATCCTTGGAATGTTCTACCTTCTGCAGCCTTTGTGGGATAGTGAGGTCATTGACCGGTGTTTGATAAGCTGCAGAACAGCAGTTTTGCTTACTTAGTACCATCTGTCTTGCATTCAGAGTGAGAGTTTCTTGTAAGAACAAAAGATTGCAGTCACAGTAGAATATATCATAATGTGTTAATGCAAATACTTCACGTGTTCTGTCATTGGAGTAGCGTGGCACACCAGCACTTTGGTTGTCATCTACGTCTCTTTAGTGTTGGATTTGCTGCTTCTTCCTGAGGCCTACAAAGGTCAGTGTTCTGCAAGGAGAAATGCCACGTGACATGTTTTTTGGGGAAGCCAAAAATTTAGAGCAGCCAGCAGTGAAAATTGCCCTAAAAGTCCGGCTTTATCAATGGTAATATGTTCCTACCTGAGGTGTGTATGGAAGAGCCCAGGGTACTGTCTTGGCTTTGCAAGTTTGTTGCCAGCAGCTAATTGCAGTGAAAAAGTGGCTGTCAATATGGGTGTACTTGCAACATTTAATTGTGTCCTTGTAGGTTCATTGAGGTTGTGCTGTGGATTTCTGTTTCTTCCTCTTCTTTTTTTTCACTGCCTCAGGAAAGAAAACTGCTTCTTGGAACTGCTGAAATTGTGGTCACTTTCTAAAATATACTGCCAATCCTGAGGAGAGTACAAAATAACGCAAATAGTAGCGTATGTGTTTTGAACGCTATTCATACTTTAAAAAGAGAAAACCTACACTTGTTGTGTGGAGGGTTTCCAGAGGCTGAACAGATTTGAGCAGCCTCCATAGCATTCCCTGTTGGCTATTTCCCAGATTGCCAGTGTTATCAGCTGTATGATGCTCCCATCCTGGGAATGAGGAGTACTAAGCACAGGGTTTTCCTGCTCCTGATGGTGCTTGTCCACTCAGTACTTATGGAGAGCTGGCTTGGGATAAGTGACATAACTCTAAAGATATGGTTATGCTGCTGGCGAAAAACCTGGGCATAATTGAACTTATGTACTTGATTTTAGTGAAGCCACTGATGTCTTGAGGATTGGAAACAGGGAGGAAGGCTAGGTATGTGGAGGAGAGAGAGGTGGTTGTATGAACTGCAGCAAGTGTGCGTAGAAGCAGGAAAAATAATTAAGTCTGTGATGATGAAAGGTATAAATAGGGAAAGAAAATATATTCCTCTGAAGGTGGAGGGAAAAGCAGCAGCTAATGGTGATCAGGTGACAGTCTAGTGGAAGTAAAGAGGAAAGGGAAGAAAAATAGAGGCGGACATCTCATGAGGACATGCAATGCATTAACGTCTTTTTTAGGATCTTCTTGCATTTTAGGCTAGAAGAAACACCTAATTAGCATCTTTTCTTCTCTCACATTCATTTAACCAGTCTGAGCTTATTGTTTAGGGTGGGATGGGAATAAATGAGGAAAATGATAGGTTTTATTTGCAAGGGAAACAGCACAGAGGGAAAATTAGCCCTTCTTCTAGGGGAACAGTTCCAGGTAAGTCCCTCTTCTGCCCCCAGGGCTCTGTGGGTTCATTTTCATCTGAATTTCCACATGCTTCTTCACCCCAGTTCTATAGTTTTGCAATTTTTGTTGCAGGCAGCATGATGCCTTTAATCGGAGCACTTGCTGGTTTCTAAGGTGTGGTGCCATGGCTCTTGTTCTCAGGTGATGTTATCCCAAGCACTAGGTTGAACTGTCAAAGCTGTGAAATCAAGGTAACTACTTCAGGGCTCTGTATATGATGCTAACCCTTGTGCTGCTGCATTGTGCAGTAGTGAAGAGAGAGAGCTGGGTAAATTGCTGGCTTGTGCACACTGCATCTGTGGTGACAGGGATAAAAATCTCTCTGTTCTTCTTCTCCTATTTTTATACTTAGGTTTTCCCTTTGTGTCATTTTGGGCTCAAAGCAGGAGTGTGCAGTTCAGCCATGGCTTACTGTGAATCTGCTGCTTTGCTCAAATTAAACATTTATGGGGCCAGAGACTCCTCACTGTTCCATCTGAAGTCTTTCAGGCTTCCTGCAGTGTGATGATTATTTTCCCTGCACTTCGAAACAGCTCCTGCAAGATATACATTGAAATTATCCTCCACTGGCCTCTCTCCTTTCAAGCCCACCTTTCCTTTTTGTGTTCAGTTTGGTTTTTTTCCCTTAACCATAGCTTATGGGGAGCAGCTGTTGGTATAAGTAATGCGTGACATTCCCTGTGAGTTGGAAGATTTCACCTGAGTCTGATGGGTAGAAATCCGGCCTCAGTTATTTGTACCTTTTTCTGTTTTCAGTAGTCTGTACCAAGGTGGTGTAATTGGGCAAGAGCTCCTTATTCCTCAAACCAGGTAACAGTGCTGCAGCATGTTACTTGCTGATGCTGTAAGCTGTGTTGACAGACTTGTTTTTTGTGGAGAGCAGTTGGGATACCTTCAAAGGCATGTTGGATACCTTTTATTTGCAGGCTCCTCTGTTGAACTCAGGTTTGAAACCTGAGCAATAGTTCTGTTTGTTGGGCATGCTGGGAATGAAGATAACTTTTACAGAAAAGAGAGTTGTTCCTGAGCCTAGTTAGGGACTTTTACAGCACCTAGGGGATGTTGCAAAAGCATGGTCTACTTCTTTGGTTTAACTTTTAGCTTAGAACAGTGCTGCATGGATGCTAAAAGCCCACGCTCCTAAAATAGATCGAGTAGAACAAGCTCTTCGCTGATGACTCCTATTCAGGAGAGGAGAGAGGGAAGGTAACAATGAACAAATGGCAGGTATTAGTCATATTGCCTAATAGGTCTGAAGGCCCTGGATGCTATTAGCACAAAGATGGTGGAGGGCATGAATTCTAGGGGGAATGAGTTCTCATATCAAACCAGACTGGATATTTAAGTTGCACAGGATATAGATAAGAGGGGACCTGAGAAAATAAAGGGACTTACAGCCAAATGAGCTAACCCAAGAGGAGTGTGCTCACAGAGGCCCAAAGTCCTGGCCAGATCCTGAGCCTACTTTTACCTGCCCAGTTTGAAAGCCATTCCCTTGTATGTTTGACGAGCCCCTCAGAGCATCACTCCTTGGTTCTGCAATACTTATAATGCCATTATCTCTGCCAAAGGTCTAGTACAAAGGTCCAATACCTTGGAAATAACCGAATTCTTCCAATTTCAATATCAGCTTGAATGGCATTATTCTAGCTTTTGCTATAATTAATGCATTACAAAAGCTGTTGGATCCTTTTGTGTAGTATCTAAATTGTCAGTGTGCACCTTGGAGTCTAATTTGGCTGGCTCAGCATCTTTTCTCAGCTCTAGATCACTGGTATCTACACATTGGCAGTTGCCCAGTTGGCAGTAAGCTCATAGGAGCATAGTCTCTGAGATGCTACTGCCTGCTGGTTTGCTGGGAGCATACTGCGTAAATAAAATGTACAATGCGTACGGTCTTTTGTACATAAGTGGCTTCCAGTGCACATAACAGCACAGAGCAAGTAGGCCACTGAAGTACCTGTGGAGGCTTTGCAGGAGAAGTGTGCTGTTTCCAGTTGCTTGCCCTGATTGTGTTGTTGCTATGATCATTTGCTTTAAGACCAGTCTGTCCCAAAGGTGGTGTGGCTGTGAGCACACTGGAGGGTAGGAAGACAAGGTGCACATGTGGGCTCTTTTGACTTCTGTGTGCAGAGATGGGGTCATTGGGCATCACAGAATCAGTCTGATCTCCCTGCAGAATGACTGTATCTTGGTGATATTCTATTAATTATTTATGAAAATCTTGAGCAACAGAGGCTGAATGTGGCCTCCTCATTTTTTCTCCTCTTTTGTTTCATCATTTTGGTACTCATTTATAAAGAGAGCTGCTCTACCAGAGATACTCCCATCATTTTTCTTACTTGTGCTCGGACCTTGGCAGAAGCCAAGCACCCTGTGGGTCTCTGAATTACAAGTACCATTTTGGTGGTGCCCTGGTTCTTTGGCCCTCTGCTATTGCCCAAAACCTGATCATAGGATCATAGAATCATAGACTCACAGAATCATAGAATAGTTAGGGCTCGAAAGGACCTTAAGATCATCTAGTTCCAGTCCCCCTGCTGTGGGCAGGGACACCCTGCCTGTGTTACCCAAGGCTCTGTCCACCCTGGCCTTGAACACCGCCAGGGATGGAGCATTCACAGCTTCCCTTGGCAGCCCATTCCAGTGCCTCACCACCCTTACAGT
>JANRGW010016646.1:0-17725 GCA_024733675.1 Psilopsiagon aymara | reverse complement strand
AGGTTGGACATAGCCTTGGGTGGCATGGTTTAGTGTGAGGTGTCCCTGCCCATGGCAGGGGGGTTGGAACTATATGAACTTAAGGTCCTTTCCAACACTAACTATTCTATGATTTCATGATTCTAAAATGATGAATATGCAAAAGCTGTGATCTGCTTTTCTGCTTTGACTATCATGAGGAATGTTTTCTTGAAATAAAGTTAAAAAAAAAAAAAAAAAAAGGGAAAAACAGTAAATGGCTTTCAAGATCTGGATGAGAGTCAGTGAAAGACTGAAACAACATAAACAAAGCTAATCTAAAAAATAATCCTCAGGTTCCTGAAGAATTCAGAATTGTTTTGTCCAGGCTGAAGCATAACACAGAACTGAGAATCAGATATAATTTACAGCAGTTACACATAGGAAGCAGTACATATCCTCCTGCACACAGCTCATGCATGTTATAGTATATAAGGCTAATTTATCTATGTGGACAGATCCACTTAAATATTCAACAGTAATAACATGCGAATCAACATTCTGCATTCATTTCTCAGGAGTTTCAGGCAGGGTTATTGCAGCAGCTTGCTTTCACTTTTCTTCAATCCAAACTTCTTTCTCAGACAAAAAGAAAACACAGCTGGGGAAAACAATTTAACACTAATATTAAACAGAACAAATAAATCAGGGAGTAAGAAGACTGAACTAAGCTTAGCAAACAGAAGGAGATGAGTTTGCAGTATGATATGGCAGCATAAATGTGGATGTTGGGACTATATATGAAATCACATGTAGTCACAGGGACTTAAACTTGTAAACTCTTTATGATTTTGATGCTTAACCGGGACACTATATCCAGTTCTGTCATCTTATTACTGGAGAAAATAACTCAGGCAAAGGAATCAGTATTAAATAAAGATACTAAAATGTCAAGAGAAAATGAGTTTGGAAGAAACAGCATTTTTTCTTTTTACAAAAAAAAAAAACAAAAACAAACAACTTTTAAATATCTAAGACGGAAATAAAATAAATTCTATGAGAATCCAGTTAAGACTGAAGAAAATGTGAGTAACAGTGCATATTTGAATTCTCGACAATGCATGGTAGTCACACTTTAGGCAACGTGCACGATGTGATTGAGGCACTTAGATTAAAAAAAGACATCCATAGAAATAAAATAACATGATGAAAAAAGTTAATATGAACAAAAGCTGTCTATTAAGTAATGAATCATTTAAATTTAAAGCATTTATACATATGACATCTCAAAGAACCTAAGTGAAGTATCCTATCAATGACAGCTCAATGCTGCTTTTAAAGACTTTCATGTTGAACATTGTACTAAAGTAGATATTTGTTTAGCATCCCATGAGCAGTTGCTCTTTCCTTGTACTCAAAAATTAGAAGCAGAAAGTCTAACAGAAATGTCTGCAAAACACAGCAACCGATCCCAACAGTTTTTTTGGAAAGCCTCTTAAGTGTATGGAATGTTTCGTCTCCTGCATTAAACCAGGGCTATATGAGGCTGGGTAGCCCCACATTACACTGTACCTAATGCTGAATTCGTCTCTTCTTTTGCAGTATGAGAAAACTTCCCTGATTATCGAATAAGTAAGGATGGAAATGAATCAGAAAGTCAAAAGAAGAAATAAAGAAACAGTTATCTTTTACTATGAAAATCTCTATAAAACCCCTACTCTAATGAGATGCCGGGAGCTTTCACCAAAATTACCAGCTACGTTATTATAATAAAACATTTATACAGTACCACAGAAAAATGCAAAACTCCAGTGAATGGCACTTTCCTTGCCCCAAGCATCAGAGGTGGCAGAGGTGAGAGCTGACAGGATGGGAACCGTTTTGGTTCTTTGTCCTGGGTTCAGCAGTAGCAGTTATTTTTCTCCTTGGTAGCTGGTGCAGTGCTGTGTTTTTGACTTGTGGCCTGGGAACAGCACTGATAACACCAATGTCTTCAGTTACTGCTTAGAATGTTTTGGTCTGACCAAAGACTTTCTGAGTCTCATGTTCTGCCAGGGAGGAGGGGAAGCCGGGATGGAGCAGAGACAGGACGCCTGACCCAAACTGACCAAAGAGGTATTCCAGACCACAGAACGTCATGTCCAGGAGGTAAAAATGGTGGGCAGAGACCCAGAAGGGTGGGGGGTTCACTGCTAGGTCAGGCTGGGTATCAGTGGTGAGAGGTTGTATTCTCTCCCCTTGTATTTCCCTTGTAATTATTATTATTATTTGTGGTAGCAGCAGCGGTTTCTATTACACCTTAATTATTGGACTGTTCTTATCTCAAACTGTGGGAGTTGCATTCTTTTGATTCTCCTCCCCATCCCCCCGGGAGCTGAGGGGAAGAAAGAAGGGGGATTGAGTGAGCAAACTACATGACTGACTGGCTTAAACCACAACATTCTTATACCTCAGGGTGAGGCAGGAGCTGCCGAGCCAGCAGAAACAAAGCACAGCTGAAATGTGTGGTGCAGAAGGACAGAAAGATTAATTCCAGAGAGATCAGGTGAAGGAAAGAGGGGCTGGACTGCAGAAGTTTGCTGCAGCAGATAAAGAGTTTAGTTTTCTCTTGGCAGTGACTGTTTCCAAGAAAGAGATTTGTACACACAAACTGTCCATTGCCAATTTTTTTCCTGAGGCAAGAACATGACAGATCCTGGTTTTAGCAAGTGAAATTGTCCTTCATGATCTCGAACTTTCTTCCTTCCATTCAGAATTTACATTTTCAGATTTCCATTTCAGCCTTACTGCTATTTTCCTTTCACAATTATTTCTTGAGGGAAAAGAAGCAAACGAGTCCTACAATAATCCTGCACAACACTGCCCTGTCATGATAGAACCCTCTTGGAAAATTAATTGACAAAGCAAAGAAAGTTGCAAATTTCATGACTGATTCTTAGATTTAACTTTCAAAATCCTGGATGACACAGACTGCTGAAAGTCTAGCTAGAGCAAGGCCCTGTCACTCCTGTACTACTCTTATCCTGGAAAGGTGAATTTAAAAAGAGGAAGAAGACATTGATTGAGAAATACAGAGGCCATGTCTTCTGTGTGCCAAATCTAATCCTTCAGCCCAGCTACCTACTGCTCAACAGGTGACAAGCACACGAAGATGGGATGTCAGCAAATATTGCCACATAGAATTTACTGTCACTAAAGGGTTAAATAGTAAGGACACCTGAGAAAGAAGAAATATCTTCACAGAAGGAATGCAAGCTTTTATTGCTTTATCTATTTCATGGCCACAGATACTACCTTAAGCTATAATTTCAGCAAATCTTGCAAGGAAAACATTTACTCTTTGGTGATTTCATGCTTGGACTACTGCAATTGCCTTCTTGCTAGACCTCCTGCTTTCTCTCTCCACAGTCTGCAGGCTGCTCAAAGTCCTGCTGATCATCTAATTTTTCTGCAATTATGCCATTCACACATGATCTATTCAAATTCCTTTATAAAGATCTTCTTTACTGATATGAGAGATCTTCAGGATTTGGAACTTTCCTTACTGTCACTACTCAGATTTTTATTACTCTCCAGACTGCTTTTTTTGCATACATTCAGTATTTGAGGTCTTGTGCTTTCCTTTCACTTCCATGCTCAAACCAGAGTCCATGAATTTTCAGATGCCCCAAGAAAGCATAATTTTCCAGATTTGCTGTATCAAGCATGATGTTTCTTCTGTCACATGCCCATTCCTCCATGGACATGCCTTCTCTCATCTCTACTGCTTTACCTTTGCTCTGTCCAGTCTGCCATGCCTTCTCTGTTCCATGTCTTGCTGCACAAGCATCCATTCCCTGCCATTCTCACTTCTCTCTTTCCTCCTCCAGGCTCACCAACAGCAATTTGTATCAGCAATAGACTGATTCCCAAATATCAGTATTGTCCATTTACTTTCTCTCATCTTCTCAGGCTGTAAGCTTTTGTACAGTTCTGAAATGCTACTAGCTGTATTGTCCAAAACACTTTCGAGTAAATGTATCAGAAGCACAACAGATGTAAGCACTCAAGGCTGTGTAGTCTCAGCCTTGACCTCCAAATGCATCACATTTATACCTCTGTAAACTCTCAAGTACATTCAAGGTAACCAGATGGCACATATCCCAGAGATAACCTTCCTAATCTTCCTTGTCCAGCTGAGTAAAACAGTGCAAGGAGAGAAATCAATTACAAGTTATACTGTGAAGAAAAGAACAGTTCCTTGAACCTACCTTGGATCGATTTGTACAAATGGGGATCCATACAACTGCTACAGCTCAAGTTCACTGCCTACTGCCATGACACTGCCCAGGAAAGCAATATTTCTCCAGCATCAAATATCATTGCTACCTGTATTTCTATTTTCTTCTGCTTTATTCTTTGTTCAACAGCCATCCCAGTGGACTTTCAGAAGAATGGATAAGTAGTCCTGCTACAGCTGAAACTGCTCTTCTACCTGGCACAGAGGACCAATTTGATGCATGAAAAGCGGCAAATGGCAGAGATGGTGAAGGGGCTACCCAAGCAGAGAAACAGTTCTTGGGAGACTAAGAGCCTTGGTAAATGGGCTCTCATAGCCTCAGTCCTTTGTAATCATCCCATGGCCAAAGCCTCAAGAGAACTTCGCTGACAAAAGAGCTGCAGGAATCTCTCCTGCCATTTCTGCTACTAACAAATGGACCCATTTAAAGAATCCTTGAAAAAACAAGAGGGAGCTTGACAGAGCAGCAAATGTATGCTTCAAAAGGTTGATGGCTGTTTAAGAAGAAAGAATAAAACTGCTCAAAATATCTTACTTTTGAAAGTGTTACATCTATTATTGAATGATACAGACTACTTTGGAAAAAAATCTCTGGTTCAAACAGTGAGATATTTTTAAACTTTAGGTAAAGAAGAGGTGGGCTTTTATTGAGCACCTTAGGAGGACACAAAGTGATAAATAAAAAGCATATATGGAGCTGAGAAAAGGCATGTATAGGAGATTCCTATTACCAAGAATATATTAAGGACTAACTTATCTCTAAGGCAATAGGATTTTTTTTTAATCTTTTATTTCTGTTTATTTTCCCCCGTATTCTCTTTATCTTTGTTACCCCTCAAAAATTTATGTTATTGACTATTTCACTAGATTGAAAAGACATAAAGAGATAGAAATAGATGAAGGAAGCTTTTTCCACACCATATGTTTTCAGAACTAAACTTGCTGAATTGCAGTAGGATGTTACAGACAATAGAGCTCTGACATTAAGGTTTTGTAACTGGCATGTAACAAATACAGAATCAATGAATGACCTGTATCAGTTCATAAAAGGAGGTAATTATCAATGAAGTTTGTTTATAAGAGGTGGGAAGGAGACTCGGAATAATGAAATTATTTCAAATTCCAATATAAAACTACTATGATTTGTAAGAGATTCCTTGGTTTGGTCAGCAATTTTGTTAACAAATTTTTCACTTAAACTCTCAGAATGAACTAGTGTCCAGTTTCCCTGTTGATCACATTAGAGCATGACTCAACATCCTGAATAAGGACCAGAATACAATGTACTCATCCTTGTCCACACCACACTTCTCTAGGAGAGGGCAATCAGAGCAGCAGGAACTTTTGTGCAATACAAGTGTGATGAGTCTCAGGACAGGGTTGTAGCCTGTGCTGCTGAGCAGACCTGCTCTCCAAGCATGGGTAGCAAAACCCCTGCTCCAAGTTGAGAACAGCCAAGGGGGAATGCTGGAATTCCCTAGAACTCTTCTGCATGCCTAGCCAGCCATTTCAACACACAAATACAATCTTGCTGTTCTTGGCTTGATTTTCATTTCATATTGCCTTCCTACAAGTAATTAACTTATAATCTAGTTTGAGCAGCACAGAACAAGCAGTCCTGGTGAAATGGAATGTAATATAAAAAACAATTCCTTTTTAAAACAACAGCTCTGAATTTTCTCTTCTGTTTTGAGGAGCATCCAGGCAGCCTTCAATAAGTTTTTACCAACCCTTGCTACCAGCCTGCAACAGTGGCCGGCACTTGACTCCAGTCAAATTCAGGAGACAGATGTATGATTCAATGTACTGTTAGTATTGAACAAGCTACTAAATCAAAAATAAATATATCTCATAAGAGCTCTTTTAGCTCTTAATAGCACAGAAAAAAAGCTAAAATATAACAAAATTTACCTGAATTCTGTTCATTAGATGGCCATCAATGACTCTGCCTTCTGTACATATATGCAGCTACAATGTGCTACAAAAAAGTGATGTAAGTGGCACTATGGAGCTGGAGCCTAGAAACTTTGCACATGTAAAACATAGCTGGAAGCCGCTTTTAGTAGACTTTGATTCACAAGTAAAGAGGCCTCAAGATATGTCCAAAGACAAACATTTATCCCTTTTCAGGTTCCTCACTGAGGGTACATTAGGAAAAATACAATATAAATGTAAATACAAGCAATATAAAATAACTTAATTTTTTTTTTTTGGTAGATTTTCATATCAAAAGGAAAATGAGACATAAATAATGTTTCCTAATTGCTCAGTCTGAAAATGTTTATTCTATCTCCATATGTACAATCACCATGAAACACATCTGTGCAGCAAAAGAATAGCATTTGAAAAGCCCTGCACTGTTCCTTCAGGCTAGAGGCTGGTGTGGCTGCACAGCTTTTCTAATGTCAGACACATCCCTGGCCAGCCTGTAGTATTGTCTAACTTAGCTACACTCTTAGGTCTCTGTACGCAATCGTTGCTCAAAATCTCTGGGCAGTGACATGCAGCACTCTACAGAGACCACTTGGAAATAGATTTTTTTGAAGTCTCATTCAATTCTTTTGAATAAAATGAAACAAAACCTTTATTAGATCCACTGGTTGGGCAGTGTCCAGTAGTTTAAAAACCCTGAAACTCAGTTCTTTTCAAAGCTGTTTGCTTTAATGAATAACTTAAGTCTTAAGAAAAAGGAAATATCTTTGTGAATTCTTTTCTTCTGTTTATCTCCTACCACCATAAAAGTAGCAGCTCCACGGTCATGTGTTCTAATTGTACTCCTTATGTGCTGATTTTCTGCTTCTTTGCAAAGTAATTTCATCAGTAGAATTTCATCAGTAATATGCTCACATGAATCCTTTCCCTTCTGTTCAAATTGGATTAGAAGATGCATTTCTACTGCACTCAGATGTTCCTCACTGAAGTATGATGTGATGAAAAATTTCAGAGCTGTCTTCTTATTTACTTTAATGTCTAAAATTCCAGTTGTAATGTGAAGGCACCAAAAGTATCTTTTCAGAAGAGGTTAAAATCTCTTATATTTACCACTGCTCTAATGGTTATCTGGCTTTCAGGGCCCCTTAGTGAAATTTTCAGCTCTGTTGTGTGCAGATACCAAAGAAACTTCTTTTGGATGCATCATCAAAATGCTAAAGAGATACAGTTTATTTTGTTCCACTCATTGGGTGCTGCTTGAACTAGGAAGAACACAAAACCATCCCTTTCCAAATGACACAGTCGTCCTGTTCCCAGCTAGCTACTGACTCTATGCAAAATGAAACTATTAGCTTCTAATTTATTTATTCAGTCAACCCTGGAGTTAATCTGCTTAGGGGAAAAAAAAAAGACAAATAAACAAAAAACATATTCTTGAAGACAAAGAATTCAGCATGCAGCACTATTGCAAACAATGTAGACTACATATGACACAAACACTGGAAGTTATGCCTGGTGCTCTTTGAGTGTGTCAGAATAAGAGCATATGCCAAGTAAACTAAACACCCTTAGTAGACTTTTAAAGCTAAAAGCTATTATTAGCTCTCTCAGTTTGCTCTCTGCTATTTTTCCAAGCAGAGAAATTACCAATAATTATTCCTGCATATTTTATATGATGCATATATTTTATAAGATGCATAAAGAGTGAATAACTTCTATATGGTTAGAAGAAATCTCTCAGAAAGGCACCCACTTGTGATTTGAAAACTTCAAAACCCAGAATAGCTGTCACTTTCCTTGGCAATGTTTCTAATACATAATCACCAACATCATTAAGAAGTTGAGCTCAGTTTAATTTGGATTCAGCTCCCAACTACTGCGGGTCTTTCTCTACTAAAGCACTTTTACGACTCAGTATTTTGTTCCCTTGAGGAGGCTTCTTCACTGCAATAAAGATGCTTCTTAATCTGCCTTTCTGAAATACAAATTACACATTTTTTCAGGGCTATTTTTCATTGAGATCACTACTCTAGTCTTATTTATAGTGCAGTCCCACAAACACAACAGAGGTCATCATGGACTGCAGAAATAAATTACTGTGGAGGACTTCTTAAACTGATTTTGCTTCCAAGGAAAGCTCCTTGGGACACAGATCTAGGTCACCCACTGTGTGCAGTTGTCTCCAGCCCTCCCATAGTATTTGCTGCTCTTCTTCACAACTGACTCACTTATTACAAATGTGGATGCCTGTAAAGACAACAGTCTCACAGTTCTTGAGTTCTGGCAGCGTCCACCAATTCATTCTGATCTGTCAGACGGCTAGATATGAACCCAAATAACATGCCCTTTAATAATACAGTGTGCTGTGATACTGATACTTAAATCAGAGGCATGTGTCTTTAAGGAGGTATAATACACATCCAACTTGTTAAAAATAATTTACTTTCCCGAATGCTTGAAGTAATCACTCACACATGGAATGTGAATTACCTTCTATAACATCTATAATCATAACACTTTGTACAACTCTTAAAAGGCTGAGTTAGCATATTCATCTTCTATGTTACAGCAGAATCAGAAAGGACAGTGCTGCCTTGGCCAAATGCAGCAGATTACTGGGTGTGAGAAGGAAACTGCAATGGAAAGGTGCAGATTCCTCCTGCACGGACTATCCAGAAACAGAAGGAAGAAATGCCCTGATCTATCTTACAAAATTTCTGCCCTACTGTTTCCCAACATGCAATATTTTCCCACACAAAGCACAGTCAACACCTACACTAATGTGCTGGCACTTCTTCAGGAAATTTGCCGTGGGCAAAATATTCTCAGCTTGGGGAAAGTTACCTGATAAAGTTATTGACAGTTAACACACACTTTAAACCACTAATTTGTGTATTGATGAAAAAAAAAAAAGGCATAAAAAACACTCAGGGAAACATCCTTCCTTCTGTTCTCTAAGCTCAGTTTAATCAAATGCCTCTTCTCCCCCACTGCTACTCTTGACTCCCTGTTTTCACCTTGTCTTAATTTGTTTCCTTCCAGCTCCTTCAGTGAGGCAATGTACTGTGCAGAGGTCATCTGCGGAAGGGCTTCTTTCTGCTGCTCCTTGCTCATTCCTTCCTTTCCCCCTTTCCCCTTACTTGCTTTCTACTACTCCAGCATGGCTCATATATGGGCTGCAGTCTCTTGGAATGTCCATGGCATGCTTTAAAATTTAAAATTGAATATTCTCCTGCTGTCTTCCCAATTACAAATTCCTCCCAAGAAAACATAAAGGCCATTGTGAAGGACTTAAAAACATTGAAATAATTATGCGGAAGAGGTGATTTATTTACCTTTTGTTAGCTATATATTTCTTGTCAAAATAGATAAATAAATACATATCTACATCTATAGTGGTACCAGAATACCCTAATTTCAGATTCTTGTTCAACTAATATATGAGGATTTGATTTGAGGATTTTGCTAATATGCTCTGTATTTAAAACCAGATTTCAATTGGTCCATTTGCACTCAAACAAAAAAAACAAAGATGAAAAAACCCCTATGAAGCACACTCTTTGTATTAGAACAATATCAACGATAGCCATTATCCTTCATTAGATGAGCTATGAACTAAAACTACGCAATTCAAGATATGCAAAGATAACATGTCTTAGTTCACTGCTAAGTAAGTGACAGAATCACACAGTATCACATGAAAAGGCAGGAACCTCAGGAGCATGGTGGGCTGCAAGGCCAAATCAGGCTGCTGAGGGCTTTATCCAGCTGGGTCTTTAAAACTGCCAAGAAATTTTAGTTCAGGATTACAGAAGCCTTCTAACTATAAATAAAGTTAGGAAACAAACAGTGTGCAACAGAAAATTTCAATTGCATCAATTAGACCATCTGTAAATATCTGTATGTGTTTTAATGCTAATTTACTATGCAAATAGAGAAACCCCGTCATTATAAAAATATGCTAAACTGAATGAACCTCTCAAAAATCCTTGTGATTTTGTTAAGTAATTAAAGCCCATACTGGGATTCTTTAATGCAACAGAGCACCATCAACTGGTAAAATTCTCTTTATATTGCTATTGATGCTTATACCAGAAAGTACCACGTGGAATTAAACTGAAATTGATTCTTGAAAGATCACTCACTCAAAATCATCTCATTGCCATTGGTTGTGTAGCGCTGTTTCATGGAAGCAAAGTTCAGAAACTGCTGTGTATCTGATGACAAATAAGCTAGCATATGTTCTTACCCTCTATAGTTTATGAGCTACTACATTGCTAGACTATACCACAATCAGGATTCTGAAATCCTCACAAAGGGAAACTGTGATACCAGAATAATGAAGTTTAAAAAAGAAAAGAACAAAACTAGTTTAGGTAGAAGGAGAGAATGACAAAGGTTTAAATAGAAAGAAAAATTTATACACTTACTTTTGGCAAGGCATATTTTGGCAACTTCATCTGTACAAAGCCATTTCGACGGTAAGAGACATAATACTTGGTCCGATTTGCTGATGTTGTCTATAACAAAGGAAAAGGTAGAATTCTGTGATAGTTTATGTTAAATCTAAAGAGTCTTTAACCTGCAGACTTTCTAACCTGCAACTGAAATACATGGCTATTATTTTTATTGCATGATATTAATTTGTACAATGTACTCCTAAGAGAATAAATCAAAGTTACGACAAAACAGACCCCAAACAGACTGAAACTCTTTTGCTCTCCTTCTCTTTAGGAAGAAAAAAGTGATTTACATCTTTCTTTTGCCATTTCACCTTTCTTGGGTGATACCCGAGACTTCAGCATCTCACTGACCCAAGTCCTCACTCATATATCTGCACCCATTGGCCACCCACGGCTTTGCCCTTTCATAGAAGTCCAGGTAGCAGCACCCTCCAGGTAAGAGGTAGGGAAGACGCACACAGGCCACGAACACCAGGTATGTCAAGGCAAGTGGTATTCTAACAAGAAGATTCAAAGCACAAGACAAAAGGCTATAAATCACACTAACAGTATGTAAATCATTCACTGTGCTTGATTAATATTTTCTATGCAGGGTAAAATATTTGCCAGTGGAAGATGCTGACATGCCACATGGAAGATAATGATGCGACTCTGAATTCCTTGGTCAGTCAGTTTGAAAGTCAGCAATATGTCCAGAAGACATGATTATACGCTTAATTAGAGAGGTAAACCATGTATTTAAACTTCTTGCACATGTGCAATTGAAGAAAAATTAGGCTTCAAGTAAAATACTTGAGAGCTTATGAAGATTTCATAAAGCCAATAGAAACATGCACTAAAAAGAACACCACAGTATGACTGTTGCCCATGAGCCCCTTTCTCCTCTTTGTAACAGAAGACACATCAGATATGTTAAGACTTTTTCCTTATTCATAAAAAGCTTCCACTGCAAATATTGTTCCAAAGTATCAAAAAGATGATTCTAATTAACACTGATGAAAATACGCAACCAACAGCCTCACTGTTTTTTTCTAGTAAGAAATGCAACATCAAAATCTCTGGTTGTACATACATTGGCACATTTCCAGTTAAGACCCTTGAGCACCATCAGATGAGATTAACAAAGGTTTTAGCCTTTGGTAAATAATACCTCACTTTTTTCATATTCTTTTTCCCTCAGATCAGCTGAGTATTGGCTATTGGCAGGAATGCATGGGTCAAAAAAGAAAATGGAAGAAGTGAAATGAAATGTCCAAATTTTTTCTCTGGTTGTCCCTGACAAATCAGATTGTGGAACAGAAGCACAGACTCATCTTCTTTCTGTGACACAGGAAATCCATTTAAAATCCTACTACAATCTCGCTACTTTTCTCTTCAACTTTTGTGTTTAAAAAGGGAAACTGATTTGGAAGACAGCTTATCCTGAAGCATGTAAACTTGTCTTCACTTGGAAAAAATAGAGTTGATGCATGAGAGCAGGTCTACCTGCTTTTAAAGATATCAAAGAATTTAACATTGTAATCATTTTCACTCCTTCTTTAGATTAATTTCTTTTTATGTGCTAGAAAAAAACGTGATGCCCTTTAGAAATGTTATTTGGTAAATGATGGATTAAACCAAAAACCTCACCATTTATTTAATTAGTGTTAAATAGCAGTCTTATCCATCTTTCCATAGCCTTTTTGCTCATTATGCAAATTTTTTAATGTCATTTATTTTAAATGACTCAAGATGATTCAAGGCAGCAGAGAATCAGAGTTCAAGCAGCAAGCCGTGTCTAGTTTCACTGATATTAAAGGCTGGTCTGTGCTTAAAAACAGCGTTGAAACTTTAATCACCTCTAAAGCTGTCTTACTGTCAGCGCAAATTGGAAATGAATATTAGAAAGTTCCTGATCTCCATGGGTATAGACATACTAAAGAAATGGGTTTGAGATCTTCCTTTAAGATCATGAAAGTCTGAGATTTGGATCAGGATTAGCAATGTAGACCTGCAACACTCTAATTCACAGCTGCATAGCTCAGAGTATGTGAGCAATGCCAGGGACAATAAGACAGTCTCAAACTCTGCTCTTTTTCACAGATGTCTCTGTTCCATCTTCCTTCTGACAGATATTGCTGTGATATTAAGAGAAGTCCCTAGTCTGATTCTAACTTATAAATCAATATTCTAACTTATATGGCAATATTTTAGTCTAGTGATAAAAGAATTGCCACATGATTTCAAAAGCATAGTATTTGTCAGATGTGTAGCTGCTGTGTTCACTGGAACAGGCAAGTAGGGTCCTGCATCACACCTCAGGGGTAGCTGCACTTCAGATGTGACTATAAGATCCTAAAGTTATCTTCTATCCTCCAGTAATATAGATATGGCTAACTGTAAACCAATTTAGCCACAAGATTTATGTTACATACTGCAGATAAGTCTGAAAGAAAAAGACTACAGATATTTCTCCTTTATGTGGAATACATGCACATCTTGTCTACTGGCCTTGACATGTCTCAGATCTACAGAGGCTACGTTAACAATGGCACCCTTCTGCTAGTAGTGACTGGCTATTACTTTATGTGTACCTTTCCATGTTGCACTTCTATTTTGTGTCTGCCCATGCCTGGCATGAGATAGGATAACAACAGCTCAAGATACAATTATACAAGGCATCTGGCAAAACAAATGCTTGAAGAGGAAGCAGCCAGTGTTCTGCTGAGCACAGCAGTTGGGAAGTTCACATGGTGAGAAGCAATTCACACCATCTACACACAGTGAAATGGATTTTACAGTGTGTCTGGGGGGGAGCCACAA
Organism: Psilopsiagon aymara; assembly: GCA_024733675.1. NCBI lineage: Eukaryota > Metazoa > Chordata > Aves > Psittaciformes > Psittacidae > Psilopsiagon > Psilopsiagon aymara. The sequence goes on along the minus strand of JANRGW010016646.1, from coordinate 4,291 downwards.
ATAAAAATACCTTTGAGCAAAACAAGTCCCACAAGTGCTAGACCTGGCTTGAAAAATGCTTACTTTAATTAAAAAAATATTTACCAAGTCCATTTTTCTGTTTCGTTGTGGTGCTAAATGTTCTAAAACATGTGGGCCCTTGAAACTTCTGCGCCAAAAAAAGAGGAAGATGGATATTTTGTATCTCTCTTAATTTACACATCCTTCTAGAAGAAACAGCCATAAGAGGGCTAAGATGCAAAGACGTCAATCTCTGTATGCTATGGCAGTAGTGGAGAAACATATCCTTTGCCGTGATATTGCTTTCCCACAAAAATCAGTAAGTAGATGAGCCTTGCAACAAGCAAATCATACCAAAGGGAAAAATGACAGCCAACCACTAAGGAAAGCACAAGCAACTTCCCTTTTCAAATCCTAAACCCAGGGAGAACCCAACTGTTTTTCAAGAAGCTTGTAGCTCTGACAGATTCATATCACCAGTCCCAAGCACATACTCTAAAATTTACAAGTGTGCCTGAGCTGTACTGGTGCCATAAGGCTGATGGAGTTCCAGCCCAGCTTTCTGCATGCAGAACCTGCAGTTTGGCAATGAAATAATCTCAGTGTGATTTGGACCATCACAAGGTACAGACATGGTGTTCAGGGACATAGTTTAGTGGTGGACTTAGCAGTGTTAGGTTTACGGTTGGACTCGATGATCTTAAGGGTCTTTTCCAACATGAATGATTCTATGATTCTATTCTAAGTTGCTCTAATCTCCTCAGCTATGGCCATTTCACTCTTTTGCTTCCTAAGCACACCCATGTAAGCTTTTTCCCCACAAAATCAATCCATAAGAAGAAGCTATTCTCTCAGTGGCTTTCCTTGGATGCTTTTCTCAGAAAACTTTGTACTATGGAAGTCCTGGAAAGGACCCAGCAGAGGTTGCAAGCTTAAGAACAAAAGGCTTGCGTTTTGCCTAAGACACAAACATATTTACAAAAAATAACTTTGAACTACACCATCCACTTGGAAATTTTCATACCGTTAAAGCTAAGTCAGTGATAAAATTAATCAGATAAATAGGCAAATGGTTTCCCAAATTAAAGAGGCTTTGGATTTTTTGACTGATAAGCGAATACTTCGTTCCATGTAAAAAATTCTCAATCATCATTTATACTCTGGAGCAAGTTTCTCCACGCTACTAAATTACACTGTAGCTGCATTGCATAAGATTTTAATATTGAATTTGAAAATGGGCTGTGTCTCCAGGAAGTGGCAGTACCTGAAGAAATATGTAGTCATCTTGCACAGTTAGGGAATCCCGATCAGTGCCACCAGCAAACTGGACTGTCATTGTCTTATCAGAGCAATTCTGAATCTGGCAAGTGATGTAGCGATAACCTGAGGGAAGAGAGACAGAAGCATATGACAGGGCTATCAAGGGATGAAGAAGCAAGCAGTATAAAATGTTATTCATGTAGGGGAAGTGCTGCCTTTGCCAAGTGAGTTAGTTGTAAAATTATTATATTAAACCCTTACACAAGAGTTTTTCAATCTCCAATGTACTGAGAATATATTAACTGCTTACACTTCAGATCATTCCTGGGAGGCAGCCTGTTATTATCCAAATTTTGCTGGTCCAGAGAGATTAGGGGTTAGATGAATGAGACATTCATGGGAGGGGATAATAGGAGCCTCTTTTCTCACTTAACCTATGCACAGAGACGTATTATTCACTTGGAGAAATAGCAGCCTGACACAACATAACTGAAATCAATATATCAACCATGTTATAAAACTGTGATGAGCAAGAAGAGAATCAGACTCCGTTTAATAGACAGTGTGCAGAATTTTAAAGGCTATTTTCAAAGCTCTGTAGGAAAGTTAACAGACCGCTGGAACTGCTCTGTTGGGGCAAGACTTCTATATTCAGAGTTAATACCTTGTTGAAAAAGCCTCGTCTGATTTATATCAGTGGAGGCTACGGCCTCTGTCTTGCTCTTCAGCTAGCAACGGGCAAGGAATATCCTCTCTGCCAGGCTGTCAGAACAGCATCACTGCTTCTTTGATGCACAATCTCTTATCAGAGAAAGCAGAGCCAATAATCATACCTTACACCAGCTTTGGCCCAGAGACCTTCTCCTAGGTGCAAGCTCCTTGCACAGCTCACCTTCTGTCACAAGCTTCTGAACACAAAGTACTAGAGTGACTTTCCCAAGTGCAGTGAGAAAAATGTTATATACACAATCCTGCGTCCAGATCACCAATTCTCCCCATGCTCCAGAAACAGTGTGAAGGAGTGAATAATGCATCCCTGTATCCTTCATTATTTTTGCAGTGTGATAGGAAATGAAATACACATTTTATGACTTTTAATTAGAAAAGGCTAATCCAGTACACTAGATACAAATATTGTTTAAAAATCTGTGTCTGTTTAAAAGGCAGCCAGAGTCAATCCAAGTTCTCTGCTTATGTCCAAATCATCACGAGGATATTAAGCAAGCACAGCAATGGGCTATCAAAAAGTCTTGCAGCTATTCATAATACACATGACAAGCACCACAGTTCTTCATCAGATAGGTAGCACAAAGAAGTTCTTTCCAGCACTTGTACTGAACACAAGCCCCCAAAATCTATTTGTTGAGAACCCAGCCAGCAGATAATTATGTGAGTTTTAATTTTTCTGCTGTTTCTGTCCAGTAGGAAAGATACCTTCCATCCAGCTCCTGAAGTACCTTCTTACACTGTCTCTAAACAGAGCAAGTGACGGGGCTGTGTAGGAGTCACTATGTTGCAGAAATCTCAGGGCTAAAAGATTTAGAAACCTTGTCATCCAAATTTTAACATGGTAACTTTGATTTTTTTAATAGGACTGAAATGAAGAAAAGCTTCTGGATCAGGGAAAGTCAAACTGTATATTCTTTATAACTCATTTTTAAGAGTGCACAAGAACTCAGATGATCTGATTCCACAAATTAAGTTACCTTTCAAGAGTACGGTTGGTAACAAGAATCTACAAGCTTTTGGAACCGCGGTGACTCTTTAGTACAGCATGTCCTGGCTGTTAATCTCTTTTTCATTTATTTTCCTCTTGAAAATAAATGGATACTGTAACATGAAGAAATTCTGGAAAATGGTGGTTACTGCAGATGGACTGGCACATGCAACAATTCACTTTAACAGACCCTTACCCAGTACTAACACAGGACTGCCAGTTTTATTTCAAATCAGGCAAAAATGTTTAATGCTTAACTGCCAGAATAAATAGCACTATGAATGGACATTTTCAACAGAGCATCTCAACGTCAATTTGTCTTAGAGTGGAAAACAAGTAAATTTGAAATTATACTATTCTTTTAAATAATGGGGCAGCTTTGTTGACTACAGATAAACAGAATGAATCTGACTTGCACAGTTTCTCTTCTGGCTAGGTTTAAAAGCAATCCAAAAAGTACGCTCTAAACCAAAGAGAAATGACTATACACTAGAGTATCAATTGATAATAACATTTTCATTTGCATACCTCCACTGGGGTCCTGGATTTCCATATGAACTAAATCAGGGTCTCCATCAACTCCAGCAACAGCCCTGAGAACATAATATAATCAAGTTATGCAGAGCCAGCTACAGAATAGTAATTATGTGGATGAAAGAAAAAGAGGATTTCATACTAACCAGCTTTAACATCTTAGCTAGGAAATTAAAATAAACCTCATTTATGATGTCCTATTACTAACACCCAGATGGAAACTACTTTTTTCTGTACTTGACATTATGTTTTTCCCAAATTTCTTCAGAATCTCTTTTACTAAAATATACATACAGATAGGATCACTTGGAGAAAAGAAATAGGTACAAAATTGGAAACAAAACTTCATAATCATAAATTGAGAAACACATTGAAATATATATGTACACATACTGGTACACACATACTCACATGCACTGGCAAGAGCAAGAGCATCTTTTTACAATTACATTTGACATTTGAGACTACAAGGCAGATTTAGTGCTAAAAAGGACTGAAATTCCATTCTTATTAGAAATATCTCATACTTAACATGCAGCTTTCCGAACAAATTGGTATATCTTTGGTTAGTATATTAAGAGAAGGTTCCACACTGATAAAAAGGAAGGAAAAGACGGAAAGGGAACGGAGAAAAAGAAAGAAAAAGGAAGGAAGGAAAGGAAAGGGAAAGGGAAAGGGAAAGGGAAAGGGAAAGGGAAAGGGAAAGGGAAAGGAAGGGAAGGGAAGGGAAGGGAAGGGAAGGGAAGGGAAGGGAAGGAAAGGAAAGGAAAGGAAAGGAAA
>JANRGW010016645.1:0-11793 GCA_024733675.1 Psilopsiagon aymara | reverse complement strand
AGTTTCTGCAGCTTTTTGTTGGGGACTCCATCCAGCTGCCTTCCATCTCCAATGCTTCCAAAGCACTGGAGGAGCACTGTGGACTAGATACTCGCCCATACTGTCCCACACGTCCTGCCACTCATGTCTGTCCAACCTCGAGGAAAATCTCTTGATCCTTCTACATCATGGTCTAACACCAGACAAGTTCCAAACATGACTGCTTAATTCTTGAGATCAGACGAAATGGTTGTGGGTAAAACACTCTCTGTATGTGTGCCAACATGCTGATCTCCATCAAAATCAGCAGGCAGGTGTCAAGAGTACCCAAAGGCCATTCAAAACCTTCAGAACTCACAAATGAAGCTGCTGTACTCGTTACTGGGGGTGGTGTAGCTGCTGCGCTTGCCGGATCTCTCACCACCAGCTTCTCTTTTCCTGAGTCCAGATCTTCCTCCTCTGTCTTGCTGGGAAGTGCTGCGTGGTCTCCTGCATCCTCCTGGGGCTCGGGCTCACGGTGCTCGGGGGACGGCTGCCAGGGAATGGTCTCAGCCGCCGTGGGGCTGGGCTTGGCTGCAGGGCTCGGCTTCTCCACCACCCCCTCCCGCTGCTCGGTGGCAGTTACCTCCTTCCTGGTCTCCTGGTCCCCGGGGCCTCTCTCCTGGGATGGTTTGGCCACTGATGGCTCCCGGGGCCGCTCCCCCTCTGCTCCCTACAGCCTCACGAAGACAGAGGCAATAACGAGGGCCAGGACAGTGAAGAGCAGCTGGATGGCCAGGTACAAGTACACAGCCACTTCCATCCCACCCTGCTGCTGGCACCCACCCGCATTAGAAGTCATTGCCATAAAGTACAATGAAACAAGAATCTTAGCCCAAGCCCCTCGTCTGATAAACACTAAGACAAGAAATAGCAGCTGTAAGTAAGGTACAACAGGCTGAAACGGTGAAATCAAGAGAATCAAGAGCAACAACTTTGAGAGCCAATAAATCAGCATTGTAATGAGTGACTATTAATTCTGTCATTATCTCAACTCTTCGTGCCCCACATTGGGCACCAAAAAGAACTGTCATGGTTTAAGCCCAGCTGTAAATCCACCACACAGTTCATTAGCTCCCCCCACCCCCTTCCTGCTCTCACTCCCAGAGGAATGGGGATGAGAATCAAAAGAGTATAACTCCTATGGGTTGAGATAAGGACAGTCCAGTAACTAAGGTATAACACAAACCACTGCTGCTACCACCAATAATAATAGTGACAAGGGAAACAACAAGGGAAGAGAATACAACAGCTCACCACATGCTGACCGATACCAAGCCTGACCCAGCAGTGAACTAACTCTTCTGGGTCCCTGTCCCCAGTTTTTACATCCTGGGCATAACGTGCTGTGGTATGGAATACCTCTTTGGTCAGTTTGGGTCAGGTGCCCTGTCTCTGCTTCCTCCTGGCTTCTCCTCCTCAAGGCAGAGCATGAGGCTCAGAAAGACCTTGGTGAGAGCAAACATTACTGAGCAGTAACTAAAGACATCGGTGTTATCAGCACTGCTCTCAGGCCAAAAGACAAAATCACAGCACTGCACCAGCTACTAAGAAAGAAAAATGACTGCTACTGCTGAACCCAGGACAGATCCATATGTCTTAAGCACTTCTGAGAATATGTCTTGTTGATTTTTACAATTAAAAAAACCTTAGATATGTCATGGCTGAAGTCTTTTACACTTCCTCTCTGTTTTCCATGAATGCTTTCATTATTTCTCTTTACCAGGCAGTGCTGGCTATTAAATTCCATGACATGGAAACTCATACACAGAAAGGAGCCAAGTACTAGTTATAAATGATAACTTCTCATAAATTGGTAAGTGATTTAAACGTAGATTTTCAGGACATGCTTTATTCAAAAGAACTATTCAGTAACTATAAAACAATATTAATTTTCACTGATACTCTTCTTTAAAAATGCATAGGTGTTATTTGGGGTCCACAGTGGCACAGGGAATCACCTTCTACCTGACCTTTCTTTTTGACTAGAAGAGCTTCAGTGTTGTTCTGCATTCTGATTATGAGAAATGCAGAAAGTGCTGGGAGTTAAGCATGTTCCTAAAAATCCTTAACTTCTTATTTTAGTTTAAAATTAGCAAAACTTCTCCTTGGAAATAATAAAGGTGGGTACATCACATTTGATTGTTAATTTTTCCTCTCTTTGCTTGTCAATTACATTTTTAGCCCTGAAAAGTAATATCTTGTCTCTGGCCTTTAGAACAGAATGCATAGTGGGACTCTGGTCTTCACAAAAAAAAAGAAGTGGATATGGAGAAGATGAAAGAGAGTAGCATTTGATGGAACGTTCAAATTCACATTTTGTAATTTCCTGGCCAGGAAGAATTTTCCAGAGAAATTCCCTTAAAACCTTACCAGCATGCATATGTTGTGAAGGCATTCCCAGAGATATATTTCTTATGAAAGGAGCTTGAAAGTGTTTTGAGATCCTTACCTGGAATGTGTTATGGAGCTGGTTAGTACTTATCTGTTCTTACATATTTCATTCTATGGGAAGACATTTACCTCTTTGGAACTTGTTGATTATATTTCATTTATACAAAATGAAATAATCTTTATAATTGACACTGTCGAAAAAGTTTTTTGGGTCTGCTGCTAACTGTCCAATGATAGTCTGCTATTGTTTGATTTTAATCACCCAGAGCTAGATCCTGCCTACAGTTGGTGAATCGTATGAGGAAAAAGGAGAATTTCTACCAGTGGGAAACTCCAGTACACAAAAGTATGTAAGTCTGATATCAAGCAAGTATCTGCAAACTGACTGAAGGAAGAGTGTCATTCTCTCAGACTGACATTACTCCCGTAACTGGTAGCAGTTTGGCCCAGACTAGCAGGTTTTTGCAGAAAAAAATCAGTCTTCCTGTGTTACTGACCAAGGCCAAGGTTGGCTTTAGATTTGAGTTGCAGGCAAAAGCTCAAAAGGAATTTAGTTGTCAAGGTACTTAACATGAATACATCCACTTTGATACAGTGAGGCTACCTGGAAGAGTGCATATACATTTAAAACTACTATCAAGAAACACCAGACTCATCTGTCTTTCTGCTGTTAAAAAAATATTCTACCTCCAGGAAAAGCAAATGCTTTCTGAGGGTAAAAAGGTACAGCTACAATTTTCCACAGGAGAAGATGTGAACCTTTGTTCTAGCTTTTAACTTTGGCACTTTGGTGTGCTGCATTCTTAGCATAGACATTTGTGAAGCTAGAAAGGATCCCAGAAGGAGAAGACATTAGAACAAGTGCAAAGGCCAGTGTCTATGCAGAGGTGAAACAAAAACTTTCAATAATGTAGAGCCACAGTTCTATATTGTGGCTGAAAGTTGTTCACCCTTGAAAGCTTTTCAGTGGTCAGGCTGAAATATGTATCTTGGTCCCTAACTACTGAGCAAGTGTCAGTTGCTCTAAAATTGCCAACATATTTCAGAATGTTTGTTTATCTTTCTCAACATGAACAAGCATTTTCACTGAGATTTATTTTACTAAATAGCTAATGCTGGGAATAGCATATAAATACATCTTGGCAATTAATTATACACTGATTTATTGCAAGGCCTCCAAGTCAGTCTTCAGTTGCAAATACCTTGGAATAATAAGCACCTATAATAACTATGCCCTATCATTTTTCAGTGCAGCTTTTGGTAAACTTATTTAGAATGGCTTTATTCACTGTTTAGTGATCTCATTGTCCTACTTAAAATGTATGATTCATTCCTGCCTGTGTAGTGTCAAACGTGTATGTTCTTTGACAGTTTTTAAAAATCTTTAGTATCTATGAGTTTTTGTGATTTTTAAAGAAAATGTTGTCCAAAAGCAGGTTGCTGCTCAACTTGTGCTGATGCTTCTCCTTGGTTTCAGCTTGTTTATTGCAACAAAACCTAAAAAAAACCCCAGCATTCTAATGGTGCAAATATTTTTAGTGATTGGTAAAATTGCTACAGACAAGTAAAGCAATAGTAAATGGAAAAGGAAGGAGCCCATTATATACTCTTTTGATTAAGATATATATTATAAAATACTACATGCCTGAAAATTGGGATTATGTTATCTCTGTCTCAGTTTTTCTTTGTTTCCATCTTGACAACATATTCATGTTTTATGTTCTTGTTAAAGCAAGCATTTCGCTCTGAGAGTTATATTCAAATTCCATCTTTGGACAGCTTCAAAATTATATTCCAACTTTCAGTCAACTCTGGTTTTGTTTGCCAGTGGAAATTTATTCCCTGCTGGGGTTAATAACAAAATTTGTATTTGTTTGAGTATAGTCTCCACCATGCAATGCTAGAGGAAGAGTAGCTGGAATGCTGCCCGGCAGAAAAGGACCTGGGGGTGCTGATTGATAGCTGGCTGAACAGGAGCCAGCCTGTGCCCAGACAGACAAGAAAGCCAACAGCATCCTGGCCTGTATCAGAAATAGTGTGGCCAGCAGAACTAGGGGAGGGATTATCCCCCTGTACTCGATACTGGTGAGGCCACACGACAAGTACTTTTTTCAGTTCATGGCCCCTCACTACATGAGAGATATTGAAGTGCTGGAGTGGATCCAGAAAAGGGCAACAAAGCCTGTGAGAGGCCTAGAACACGTCTTATGAGGAATAGCTGGGGGAATTGCAGTTGTTTAGTCTGGAAAAGAAAAGGATCAGGAGAGCAAGGTGATGGCTCCTCTCTCAGGTGACAAGTGCTAGGACGAGAGGTAATGGCCTCAAGCATCAGGAGAGGTTTAGACTCGATATTAAGAAAAATTTCTTCACCAAAATGGTAGTCAGGCATTGGAACAGGCTGTCCAGGGAAGTGATGGAATTACCGTCCCTGGAAGTGTTCAAAACTCTTGTAAATGGGGCCCTCAGTGGTATGGTTTAGTGGTGGACTTGGCAGTCCTGAGGTAACAGTTGGACTTGATGTTCTTAAAGGTCTTTTTCAACCTAGCTGGTTTTATCATTCCATTATTTGTGTTCCTGAAGACTTTCTGAGGATGGAAGCCTGAACAGCCCAAAACTGTTCATACTGATATTCTCTTTGTGTTTTGATTGCAGCTGGCAATTGAGTAGAGTGTGTCAAATACTGCTCTTCTCTCTTCTGTTCTAGTACCCATGGATAGCAGTGCCCACAACCTCTACTCCTGATCAGTATTTTTTAAAATAATTTCCTTTATACTTAATTTCTATCTTCATCTGGTTTTTGTACTTGTTATTCCAAATCTCATTATTGCTGAATTTATTCAGTTCTTTAAAAGGTTAAATTCTTTCACATTATGTCTTTTCCATTCCTCACTATTTTTTAACTTTTAATTCCTGTGACAGGTTCACGAATAAATGTTAGTGGCTTTATGTTTGTATATCTTTATGAGAGGTTTCTTTCCACATGTTTTTTTGTTGGGTTTTTTCTTCATGTTCCTGTTTTTCACTGTTCAGTACAAATATAGTTTCTAGCATCACGACAGACAATGTATAATGTTAGACTAAATAACTGGATAATGTAACACTTCTCACAGTAAATGCTCTGCCTTCTTTCCTTGACATTCTCAATTTTGGCTTCTTGTCTGTAACTAAAAATACTGATCTATTTCAGTCACTACTGACTGTCAAGCCTGTATTATTTTAAGTATAAATAGCCCTTAAAGTCTGCATCTAAAGCCTCAAAGTAATCTTGTCATCTTCGAAATTTTGAAAAGAAGGATGAAAAGCCAAATTCAACTGTCATCCAGAACGTACACTAGCAAAGTGTTTAACCACGTGCTTACCTCGAGCAAGTGACTTGGTGCCTGGGTCAAGAGTTAGCTTCAAAGTATCTTGTTGAGTTGAAGCTTTAAGATCTGTAGCTTAAGAGGAAATCTCCTCTTTTTCTAGTTTCTACTAGACTTGTAACCATATGAACTTATACTAAGCACACAATGTTTTAAAAAACATTCTTCAGCTAATGTAGTACATTTACTGATCTCTGTAGGAACTGCTACCTGATATGTGGCTTTCTCCTATTCTTCTGTTCTACTTTATCAACTTTGTGTGGATATTCATCCATGTGTATATGCAAACATGCATGTTTCTTGAAAAAAAAATTAATTTTATTGAAGTTACGTTTAAGTAGCAGGTTTAATTTAGGTAATACAAGTCAGATTCTGGTCTTGATAGACTAATCTCTCGACAACATATTAATCTTCAACTTTTTTTGACCCCGCTTGTTCCAGAAATAATGCTCTTCCAAACTACAATTTGGAATTGCATGCAATTTCAGAGATTTCTGAAGTTTAATTGAAATCTTAAATATACAGTATACAGTAGTTTGCTGGAAAAAGAGCCACACCAAAATACTTCTGCTTTCCATAGAAGAAAATAACTCCAATAAAATTAATTGCTCATTTATTTAAAGGAATTTACCTAGGTGAATCATATTTAAAACATCATGCAAATGATAAACAACAAAATCTTTGATACTAACCTGATTCAAATGTGAGTTTGTTTGGGTTTGTTTTTTTTTTGCATTTCCATACAATACTAATAAAATCCGTAGTGGTTAAATTTGTGAATTTTCTCAGAAAAGCTCTTCTTTGATGAAGAGTTAGAATAAAATTGACACATTTTAAAAATAAACTACTGTGTTTTTTGAAGTTTCCTTCTTCTCCCCTTGCAACTCACTGTATAGACATACCTATAGAATTCACCACCAAGCGGTAAGAATCATTTTTTAAAATATCATTCAACATCATATGAAGCTCTTTCCTTCCTAACATGTTGAAATTTCATTCAGGCTGCAGTTGTGGTAAACATTTCTCTTCCTTTCTGCTCCCTCCCTTCTCCAAATCTTGGGTGTTTTCTATGGTTCTGTGTCATTGTGAGTAAAATGTCAATATGTGTAATGACACAGCACAGTGAAAACACATATTTTCATATTCATGTAAACTCATGTAATTGTAAATTAGGCTGTGCCACCCGCTATCATAACATACTTCATGTGAAAAGATGCTAAATTTACTTGACCTACTTTCATCTTCATGTTTAAGAAACAGGGTATAAGAAGTAAACAAAGTAGTTGTGCCTCATGCAGGGGATGATTATTGTTTGAATTTATGATTCATGCCTTGAGCAAAATTTTGTTTGTGGCCTCATTTGCAACCATAATTTACAACTTTACTAGGGATATACTGTGTATTTGGGAGGTTATATATTAGACATGCTTTGTACTGGAACATTTTTCTAGCTTTGGGTGTAGCATTTTATATGTTTCTGGTCACTATAAAATTTCTTGGCATAACATTTATTGTAGTGAATATGGATTTTTATTTTTTTTTTAAATTGAAATTCCCCTTTGGAATGCCCTATTGTATTTGCATCAATGCACTTGTTACAGCAAAATCAAGCTAGTATTTAAAGGAGTAGTTAATCCTATGAACAATGAGTCATAAATGCAAGAATTTACTTTTTCTGTATTTTTAACCACAGTGTTCAGGTTTTAGTAATGAGTGTCTCATTTAGTTAATCTGTATTTTAACCTAACCTAAGTCCAATATAGTTATACATTTCTGGAATCCAGCAAAGTAATATTTTCTGATAAAGTTGATACAGTATTATTCTGGAATCTGGTAGATTAGGTTGAATTGCCTTAGGTCTGTTAGGCTAACATCATTGAAGGATGATGTTTTGGAGAAAAAATAAGATAAAACAAGGTAATAGATTGCTTAGTATGTGCAGAGTATAATCATGCACTACAAAGAAATGGTCAGTATGAAATGGACTTTTCTATCTTTAATGTTTATGACTCTATTATTCTCTTTGGATTGTTGTTTTCTGTGATATTCCTGTGAGTTGCCAGATCAAGACACAACTAATAGAATCATAGATGATATGTCTGATATTTTTTCTTTTCGTAATGCATGTTTCTTTCCAAATCCAGATTGTTTACAGATAAGATCTATTTTTGAGTCATAGAAATACTGTACTAACACAGGAGTGTAATAATTTCCCCTTTGTGTTTTGTCTTTCAGAAGGCAGAAATTTCTAACCATACTCTGAGGAACAAGGGGTTTTTTTAAATTGACTGTTACATATCCATAGAAATCTATGTTTCTGGAAGACTTCACATGGATCCTGTTATCACCAGCAAAGAGACACAAGACCTGACTGTCCTGGACTTTCTGGGCCTACTGTCTGCCCCTTCACATACTTCCTGAAAGAGTGGTGTGCAGGAGCTCACATTGGGATCCTTTTCTTTGCCTGAGTCATGGTGGTGAAATGCAGTGAAAGCAAGGTATGTTGTACTCAGAATCTACTCTCTCTATACCATTCTTGCAATTTTTTTCATTCTTCCATTAAAAATATGGCCTCCCAACTTCATAAAAGCTTCAGAAGACCTTAGTGCTGTCTTGATGCCTGAAGAGAATGCAGTGAAGAGCTATGCTTACATCCTGTCTCAGTTTTAGTACACTTTAAGCCTGAGAAGAAAAGCAGAGTATCTAGTGTCTAATGAAAAATGAAAGCCAAGACTACTTTTCCTCTTGTACTCATTCCAGCCATCCACTCCATTGCTGTGGAACTAAACATGGTGGCACCATGGTGATGGCAAAAGTGGAGATGATGACCCCATTTGTTATTCTCAAAGGGGAATTAAGGATGAGCTAGTTTGCCCATCCTCACTATGCTCCTAAACAGAATTGAAAATTAGCAAGTCTCAACAAACTCCTGTTACTCAAAGAAAATTATACATGAGAAAGTGTCATGGGTCCAGCAGTAGCAGTCATTTTTCTCCTTCTTAGTAGCTGGTGCAGTGCCGTGTTTTTGTCTTTTGGCCTGGGAACAGCGCTGGTAGCACTGATGTTTTCAATTGCTGCTCAGTAATGTTTATACAGACCAAGGACTTTCTGAGTCTCATGCTCTGCCAGGGAGGAGGGGAAGCTGGGAGGAAGCAGAGACAGGACACCTGACCCAAACTAACCAAAGAGGTATTCCATACCACAGCACGTCATGCCCCAGATGTAAAAACTAAGGGCAGAGACCCGGGGGGGGTGGGGAGTTAGCTTCTGGGTCAGGCTTGGTATCGAGTGGTGAGCAGTTATATTCTCTCTCCTTGTATTTCTCTTGTCATTATTATTATTGGTGGTAGCAGTAGTGATTTGTGTTATACTTTAGTTACTAAACTGTTCTTATCTCAACCTGTGGAAGTTGCATTCTTTCGATTCTCCTTCCCATCCCCCTGGGAGTGGGGCAAGAAAGAGGGGGGAGTGAGTGAGAGAACTGGGTGAGTTACAGTGGCTTAAACCACGGCAGAAAGTAAACTATTATTGAGCAGATTTAAAGTCTAAAGGAATATGCCAAATTACTTTTCAAAGACAGGATCATTTCACCTACTTGTGAGAGGTAAAATTCAAGAATATTAAGAGGGAGAAAATTACTGAATGGCAGGAAGCTACCATCATAATATGTGCTGCTCAGTGCTTGAACATCGTAACTGTCAAGATTATTTTATTATGAAAAAGCGAGTAATTTAACACTATTTAATACTCAGAATATGCACATATTGAATGGGAGTGTATGTAGAATATAAGACCACATTCCAGCATAAATGAGCCTTTAATCATAGGAGTACTATTGTTTTAATAGGATTACTCCTATTTCACATTTATGCATGTGCACAATAAGTAAAAAGCTACTAACAAATATGTTTTAAAATAACGATATTATTTTCACGAAAATATAAATTAATATTTTCTTGCCTCCTGCTCAGTTTGTGAGACTAGTTCACCAGTCCATATTGTCAACCAGCATCATTTTTTTCCTGTGAGGTATATCAGGATCTTTAAGCTGGTACACAGGTTGCATGAAAAGAACCAAGAACAAGATTTAGTTTAATTAGGATTTTTCCCAAGTACCAAAGATTTAATACTACTATAGAAAGTTTGGTCATAAGTGCTCAGATGGGAAAGGTGGAAAAGGTGGAAAATATGGGAAATTGTAAAACTGACTACTTTTAAGGCTGATGCTTGAGATGTACGGTTAGACAGAAAACACTGAAATGAGAATACAGAGAAGCTGAAAGAAAACACAGAAACATGTATGCTATTCATTATCTACCAAAGTTATCTTCTCAGACTTCTGTCTCAATTTCTCTTCACACTTCATCCTCGGGGCCAGCTGCATGCTAGCCATCCTTCCGAAGTGTAGGCCCAAAGCACAGATGGTGAATGGTGTGGTTTGCCATAGCTATGGGAGGTGACTTGGGCCTCCCTTCGTTTCATGCTGCTTCTCCTGTCCCCTCTGCAGGAGCTGTTTTTTAAGACCTCACCTGGTCATGGCAAATAGTATCTTGATTTACCTGTGTACTGGTACAACACATAAAGAATTTTAGGTTTTTTGGTAGGGTACTCCAAAAAAACCTGTAGGTTCTCCAAGGAGCTACAAATGGCAAATAATGGCTGTCAGAAATTCTACCTTTTTCTGGATCATGGGTGCCAGGACCACTTCTGTCTACTTTGATTCCTGTCAGGGTGCTTTTTCTGCATTTCATTCAGTGATTGTAATATAAAGTGCAGAGACAGCTTTTGGAGTAGAGTGGCACCTAGGATTTGCTCATCCTTCTGTGATCTTCAGACCCTCCATGGCTGCATAGATAACAATGCCCTGACTTGCCCTCTACAGTGCCTTACTCAACTTGCTTTATTTGCTCCATAACAGTATAGATTAGGTGAGGAATACTTATTTTCTAATCTTATTTTACTTTAATTTGTCTTATTTTATTTTGTTTTGTTTTGTTTTGTTTTATTTTATTTTGTTTCAATTTAAGCAGTTGGGAAGTAAACCTGTTAAGGGGATACTTTCTCCCCGCTGGGTGAATGTAGCTTCTTTGTAAGGACTGTAAGATTGAAAAGGGAGTAAACTTACCCAAAGTGACAATAAAATATCAATATTGATTTATTATATGAAAAATTTATATTGTATGTTGGAAACACCAATGAAAACTAAACTATTCATGGCATTTTAGTAGTAAGTGCTAATATTAAGAGAGTGACATGAAGATATCTGAGGGCATTAGTTCTAATTACCCATGTTTGTCCCATAGCATAGGAAAATTGTGCCAATATCTTAAAAATGACAGGTTTAAATGCATGCAATAGAAGTGTGGTGGTTTTTTTTTTATTTCAAGAAAGTGTTTTCACTGTTACTGCCTTTACATAATTACCTTAATCTGAAGGAAAAAAAAAAAAAGGTATATCATGGTCTGTTGCTCCTCGTGTGCACTTTAAGGAAAAAAAAATCTTTCTATATAAAATAACTGCTTAGCTTTAATTGAGCAAAAGGATTCATATGGGGTCTGGATTTGCAGCTCATAATTTCTGGAGACAGATTAGGTTGCTGTATGATGATCCTAATTAAATTGTATAAAAGCATTGAACTAGATAAACGAAAGTGGCTGCTCCATCAGCTTACCAGGTGAATTAACCATGCACAGGAGTCAGAATTTGTTCATAAATTCCTGTTCCTTTTTCCTCGTGTTTTTGAGGTTAAGGGTATTCCTCTGAAAGGCTCTGAGGGGGTGATGTTGTCATGTTTGGTCTATAGATGGCAGCATTGTCAGATTTTGCGGCGTCTGAAGCTTCTCAAGAATTCTATACTCTCCTCAAACCTCCCCCACTCAACCACTCTGCAATCAGGTCCGAGCTAACATCATTACATACTCATGTCATGTGAAATAGAATTAATCTTTTCTTTTCTTTTCTTTTCTTTTCTTTTCTTTTCTTTTCTTTTCTTTTCTTTTCTTTTCTTTTCTTTTCTTTT
>JANRGW010016642.1:18196-30445 GCA_024733675.1 Psilopsiagon aymara | reverse complement strand
GAACAGCACTGATAACACCGATGTTTTTAGCTGCTGCTCAGTAATGTTTACTCTGACCAAGGACTTTCTGAGTCTCACACTCTGCTGGGGAGGAGAGAAATGCGGGAGGAAGCAGAGACAGGACACCTGACACAAACTGACCAAAGAGGTATTCCATACCACAGCACGTCATATCCACTGTACAAACTGGGGACAGTTACACGGAAAGGTAAGATCACTGCTTGGGTCAGGCAGGGTATTGTTCAGTGGGTGGGGAGTGGTTGTATTCTCTTCCCTTGTTATTTCCCTTATCATTATTACCATTGGTGGTAGCAGCAGTGGTTTGTGTTATACCTCAGTTACTGGACTGTTCTTATCTCAATCATGGGAGTTACATACTTACAATTCTCCTCCCCATCCCTCCGGGAGCAAGGCAGGAGGAAGGGGGGGAGTGAGAGAATGGCTGCGTGGTTCTGAGTTATGGCTGGGCTTAAACCACGACACAAGTGTACGCCAGCTCTTCAGTCCCTGCCTATGGCAGGGGGGTTGGAACTAGATGATCCTAAGGTCCTTTCCAACCCTAACTATTCTATGATTCTATGATTCAGTCTTTCCATGAAGTAGAGATGGAAGGTTCACATGTGCCAGTGGCAGCTTTTAGACTTTCCAAAGCTGCTTCCCTGTGAAAATGAAGCCTGATTGAGAGTACAACAGTTTTATCACACTTCAACGACAAATGTATCATCAAACTCAAACTGCTGGACCAAGCTGAAGAGAGATAATTTCTCCAGAAAATCACATTTTTCATTTCAAAATGATTAATATAGCTATGAAAACTCTCCTAATAATCATACAAACTGATTCTCATTTTTAGATACATAGTGATTTATTTTTAGATTACCTGGTTGAATAATTCCAGTAACACAGACAAATACTCCTCAGGTTCCTGATCAGTGGAAATCTCTTTGCTGCCTCTATCTAAGGTCAGTGTCTCATACAGTATCTCCGAATTCTCCACCCCACAAAGTAGAATTATCACATTATTTGGAGGTCTTAGAACTTGTTCCAGAAAGTAACTTCTCTTTTGATCCAGGCAGTTAAGAAGTTCACATGATAGGATAAGGTTTTTACATTTAAAAGATGGTAAAGGGAATAGCTCCTGCTGCTCGAAAGATGAAGTCTCTATATTGTAGAGTAAGATTCCTCCTTCATTCACTATGTATCCAAAAAGGGATTTTAAATACAGAGCCCATTCTTCTGCTTCTTGTTCATATATCACGAGAATATACTCTGTATTTTCTAGAGACAAGAAAATATATATTAAAAATCAAATAAATTTTAAATACATTATAAATATCAGAAGACATATTAGTGTCACACACCCCCCCCTAAAAACTGGAGGACAGGTCATTGCCTCGAAATGACAACCATCTGCTTAATTCTAGACCAATGCAGACAGTTCAGCCACAGAAGTGCTGGTAAAAGAGCTCAGAATATTTTATGATTAGAATAGTATTCAACTAGTATTCAATTAGTATTCAACTCGTATTTCAGAACAAATAATGAAATTGCAGTGCAGGAAGTAGAGCACATTCACACATTCTGCTCTCTCTTAGAATCTTGACAAATAGCTGATACTATTAAAAATGCAACCATTCACTTATAATGGTAGTAGAAAAGAATATATATTTGAACACTGGACATGATCTGACTTCATTAGAAACAGACTGGCATATTTAGGATATTTTGGCAGCATGGTATTAGGATAGTTGTTAGTGATCTTTTTTGACTGCCCTTATTCTAACAAAATACTTAAGGACCTGACCAAAAAAAAATCTAGAACAACCTTTATTTAGTTTTGCGTCTCTAAGGTGCTAGCAAGAAGACTAATACTCTTCCCAGTGTTACCAGGGTGACAGTATGGAACAGAAACAACAGCACAATCTAAAACACAGGAGGATCCCTCTGAGCATCAGCAACACTTTTTCACTGTGAGCACTGGCACAGGCTGCCCAGGGAGTTTGTGGAACTTCCCTTGCTAAAGATATCCAAAAGATGCCTGGACAAGGTCCTGGCTCTAGTTGGCCCTGCTTGAGTGGAGCAGTTCTACAAGACGGTCTCCAAATATTCCTTCCAACCTCAACCACTTTGTGATTTTGTGAAACCACAAAAACCTGTGATTTGCTGATCAACATAACATACATTAAAACGCCACAGTAACTTAACACCCTTAAGCAGTTCACAATCACAGCCCTGTAGAGCAACAAGAGACTCAGGAATAGATACAGCTGCTGCATTTCACCTCCACTGAACTTCACTATGTCTCCCAGGTTACTGATGGGTCAGGCAACCTGGCTGACAGTTGTCTGCAGTGCGCCACAGCTTTTTCACAGGAGAGTATTTAAGCTGCTTCTTTGTGAATAATAAGAGATATGGAAAATGCAAATATACATAGAGTTTAAATGTTTCTTGGCCACACAATGAATCTGGATGGTGGAATGCACTCCTGGAAACAGAGTACAGATGCAGCTAAGAAGAATTAAAAAAAACCCCAAAAACCCCCACCACCAAAACCACTCAACTGGTCAAGGATCCGTGTAAGTCCTTTCAAAAGGAGAAACTGAATCTAGATTTTGAGTGCAGGATTACAGCTCTAGTTATGGACTCCCCTTCTTTTTAGAATAAATTACTTCTAAATTCCGTTCATTCATTTTTTACTCAGGAGGTATTTCTAATAAAACACTCAGCTGAAGGCTGACTGAAATTTGTAGAATAGGGGTATGACAGTTTGGTCTCTTGAGTTCATTATATGCCTATGAAGTGCTTGGAGCTTGGAGGATAGCTGCCATCTTGTAAAGATTTGTGAAGACTTTCGAATTCTTACAGTTTTCTGTCGTAGGAAATCATACAGGGACATGCTCAGGATGGTAGTGGGTGATGATATTTCAAGATGACCAATATATGACCCCGACCAATATATCATAGCAGGGTAATATTTGTGAAAATGTGTTTGGAAAGGTGACTGCTACATTCTCTATGGTAAAAATATTCTCAGAAACACCCATTTCTGCTGAAATGCTGGAGTTTAATCATAAAGAAAAACAGTAGTGTATTTCTCATTTAACCCAGACCAAATTTATGGTTAATGACACTACGATGAGAAGCATGTTTGCTGAAATGTCATTTTCAGAATCTGATTCAATTTTCCATAACTCTCACACAAAAAAATAGAAACATAAAGCTATGGAGCTTGCTGCACGGTTTCAAAAGAAGAAATTGTATTAACAGAACTGTAAATTCAGAAGCTTTTTCAGTCTGACCACAACATTTCATATCAAAGGAAATGGCATCACCGAACACCTTCTACTTTCACCCCTATTTGCTAAAAGCATTGTGGATTTAAAGAGGACACTCAATCCATGAAGAAGACTTCAGAATTCATTTTGAACATCCTTAGTTTCAACTTCCAGCCACAGAATATAATTTTATCTATTTCTGCGAGCTTAAAGAAGTATCTGCTCTCAGAAATCTGTCCCCTAAGGTCTTCAGACTCTGGTGAAGTGACTCTTAGCCTTGCCTTCGTTACAGTTTGAAAATTGGGTTACATTGCCTACTACAAGAGAGGCTTCGTAGAACTCTTACAATTTTTTCTGCATGTTTGCAAACCTGCTTACCTTTTCAAACTACTTTTGAGGAACCCCAAACTGTATACATGGTACAAGTTCCTTGACATAGTGTATAGGAAGGATAAAGTAATCTCACTTGAAATTACTCAGATAAGCACAGAAAATTCACATTTATTCTCTAAGTTAAAGGTCTCATTTTAAGTTCATGTTCAGCCACGTTTCCTTCTACTTTGACGGATTTGGGTAACAACATGGCTAAGTAGAATTGGAGGGAGGGGTAAAAAAGCATGTTTAAATTAAATGGTAAAAATATTTTTGATAGCTTCACAGAATCTTGATGTCCTGATCTCGCAGAAGATCTGGTGGTGTCTTCCAGAGCACCCACTTGGCCAAGTCTAAGTTTATTCTCCATGTAGAAGGAGAGCTCTGGTAAAGAATGGTGCACAACTGCGCCTCATCCCTGTGCAGACTGGAAGCACCTGAAAGGCATTTCCATATCCCAGCGCAGAAAAGAACTGCTGGACCCAGTCACAAAGGCACAGCTGAAGAGTTCCCTGTGGCCACGGAGGATTAAGATTTTATGTAGAAATATGCTTAAAGAGCTGACCCTATATAATAATCATAATAAAAATATATGTAAGGTATAAAGTTCATGCCTGTGCAAATGGATAGCACAAGGCTTGAGTACTCAAGAAATTCTAAAGATGAAAGTGAGAAAGTTGCACTGAAATGTTAAAGGGTGATGAAGTAATTCTATTTCCATATGGTATATCTGCACCTAAGTCTAGAGCTTTGATCTTAGCCAAATGTGAATGAGAAAGGGGGTTTAAGATGTTTATTGAAGGTTTGACTGCATTTCTTTTTAAGTATATTGATTTTTATATATGAGAAAAAGATTTGTATAAGAAAAGGGAGTGAAATATATCTAACCCCACACTTGATGGAAGAAAGGCTCTGCAACATGCATCTCATAAAACTCTAATTTAATATGGCTGCCATATTCAATTTGTCTTTTCTATGTATATACAGAGTGAAGAGTCACACTGTTGAGGAGAGACTCACACAAGCAAAATATTTTGTTCTACTGTTTGGTGCAATATTTATCAGTTTAAAGAAAGCAGCTAGTGCTATCAACTTATCCATGGGAAAAACCTAATGTGGCTTTGTTTTGAATTATATGCTTATATTTTTTCTGTCATTATTATGCCTGCTTGATTTTTAACTTTGATATTAAGCAGGAATGCAAGACCTACATCTTATGTCACCAAAACTGTATTAAATTGTGAAATATCACTATTTTGAAATGCTTGTCTGACTTTAAAGTTTACCCTAATAGTTATGAAGTCCCCTAAAACCTACTGCATGTGCCTTTAGCTTTTCCCTGCTACACAGTGTTTTGACTTCAGAAATTTTACTAAGATAAAGATGTTTGAATGCAGCTTACTTGAATATTAAAGCACAGCCAAGACTCTACCTTCAAACCAGTACCATTTTTACCTGAACAACAAAGGCTGAAGTCTAGCTTTAATGCAACACTACCCAAGATTGAATATACAGTAGCAATGCTTAACTTTTCAACTAGTTTTCCCCCTTTATTATTTTAATCTCTCACTGATTTTTTCTTTAAGTTACAGCACTTAGAATATAATGTATGTTGAGATGAATTTTGTTCCCTTGAAAGTTAATGTAATAGAAACTATCATATCCTGACAAAATTAAGCCATGTTTCAACTACTCCTACTTAGAAACTGACTCAAAGGTAGAAATAAAAAGTATTATTAGTTTAGCAATGGGAAACAGTAAGAGAATTTATGTGGTCATCCATAACCTGAAAGGGTTATTTTGACAAGCAAGCATGTTCTCTAGTTACTGGTGTGTGGCAGCCATCAAAAAAGCCCCAGATCTCATGAAACATGCCATCTGAAGCCTTTTTTGAAAGGACCTGATGAATCTTATGAGGATCAAATGAGACTCACACTCATCTGATCAGACTTTCTTTTTTTTTTTTTAAGATTCTGATTTCACTGTCTACCCCAGGTGAATGCGTAACATTCTCCCATGAATACTCATCCCATAGAAACATGGGTTACATGGTCTAGGATGATTGGAACTAGATAATCTTAAGGTCCTTTCCAAACCAAACCATTCTACGATTCTATGCCTTCTTCATTTACAGAGTCTTAAGTCCATGTTTTTTAAACCTGCTAAGGTTTGAAAAATGTCTGTTTTCTCTCTGATAGATCTGTTCTACTCTCCCTTTTGCCCATGTTCCTTCTATCCTGTAGGATAAAACTATGGGTATAGTCAAGGATGCAAAACCTTCCTTCTAATCTCAAGAAGATTCCTTTCCATTTGGGCAGTATGCAGGATGAGAATTTCAAGCATACATATTAGTTCAAAAGAGACTACCAAAACAGGAGACCTCTAGCCTCTTTGCCCCTTTGCAATCTTTTCTCAAAGATACAGCTATTCATCTCTCCATGTTGCTTGTCCTGATCACTTAAAATGATATAAAAGGAACTATGGAAAACGTTTCACTAGCCCTTCAAACAGCCCCTGCAATTTAACATTTGGAAACAGAATGAGAACATTTAATTCAGCACTAATCAGTGGCCTTAGTGTAATGAACTGCCCCTCACCCATTCAAAAGGCATTGATTTTCCCAGTCAGCACGCCTGACATACATCCAGTAAATGTATCTCAAAATGCATCTCTAGCTCTTGGTTGCTGGAATTCTGTAAGGCAAATCCCCTGAAGCAAGCCAAAGTGGATTCATCGCAGGAAGGGCAGCAGAAAGCACTTTAGAACTACTCGTAGATAATGGAAAATGTTTTCAAGTAAGACATGTTGCTTTTCAGAGACGTTCCACTAATGGAAATGAAAATTATAAAAGCCTGCCTGTAAACTTTAGAGTGAGATTACGAAGTAGCTAAATTGCTGCTGCACTGTGGCACACCTGTTTCAATTAAAGAAATTATCCTATCACTGTATCAGCCAGCAGAGCGGCTGCACTTTGATTCTCAAATGCCTTTCAATTAGCATGTAATATGATCATTTTCATTGTTTAAGTACCTTCTGTTGCTAATTGCTAAGTTGTGTGTGAAAACAAATACTTGCTGTATCAGTATAAATTCAATCCTCTTCATTGTTCTTCTTATTAAGCTCGATGAAGTCTGAGTGGGCAAAATTAAAAACATTCCTACAAATGGGATGAATTTAGGCTTGATCTAGTAGGCTTTCTCTGTAAAGAAATTCCATTGACATTGATCTAGTAGGCTTTCTCTGTAAAGAAATTCTACAGTGACAATGGGAACACAGAGCCAATGGGGTACCTTCCCACAGCATGGACCCAGGTGGACTAAAAAGATACCTATCAAATCTGACAAAATATTATGCCCCAAAAGCTGTTTGCCCTGAAGAGTGATGTGGTCTTATTCCCCAGTTTCGACCTCTCTCTGATCTGTCCTGTGAATACATGGGCAAAGACATCTTACACTAGATGAGTTTGTTCAAATCCCATCCAGCCTGAACTGGAACAATGCAATGATGGGGCATCCACAGCTTCTCTGAGCAACCTATTCCGGTGTCTCACCCATACTTCTGTGGGTTTCTGAAACTATTGTTTCCTTTACCACAGGTCAGCTGAGTATTCAGGGAGGGCTTCTGACATTCCATATATCAAATCGCTACTCTTGCAGGCTGGTTTCAAAATCAATTTTTTATGCACCTCATTTACTTGAGTGTTCATCCAGAAATTAAAGGAAGTCTGAGAAGCAGTTTCTATTTGATATAAAACATGTCTTAGCTATGAGGTTGTAGGAGAAAGTGTCTTCCTATTTCAGCTCATTTCTTTTATCCCTTTCTGACACATGTGACAGTCACCCAAAAAAAACCCAAACAACAACAATAAAATCTCTAATCAGTGTTGAACAAGCACTTTATATTTTTGTGTTGACCTTTTTAACAGCATTCATGCTAATGACGCACGCAGAAGTAAATGAAGTAGAAAATCATTGCATAAATATGTGCAGCTTCATGAAATGAGCAGTGACAGGTATCAGTGACTTAGAAACCAATCTAAATAAAACATTCAGCAACAACCTCAGTGGAAAGCTGACATCTCTATATTGAAACCTCCCCAGCTTCCTCTTTACTGTCTTAAGATAAAGATTCTAGCATGAGCTATATGATAAACTACTTTTATTTCTGCCCATCAGACAGAAAGAAACTGAGTTAGTCACAAGTGCCTGCTTTTGCATAATTTACCCATAGGATGGCAAAATCAACCACAATGCCCAAATTCGTATAAAGCTTACGTGAGATTCAAATGACATTTTTCCAGCAAGCAAGGAAACTATGTCTACACAATTATGTAAACTGGAAAAAAAAAGTACCTTACTGGTACTTTTTTTGCTTCTCAAGCACAATGTCTTCCACTCCTACTTAAAGGCACAGAATAGACAGTGAAAACAAATCCTGCCTGAACCATTTCTGAGAACAAATTAAACCTCATCTTTTTACAGAACCTGTACAATTACAGAACCTTTGCAATTCAAGTACAGTAAAGCTCAGAAGCTTGAGGACAACAGGACAGGATCAAGGGATTATGAAACAACCTGCTTTTTACATGATCAGGACTCTCATTGTTTGACCAAATCTACACAACCTAATTTTTAATTTCCTCCTGAATATCCAGAAAAAGAAAAATCTTAGGAGGCTGATACTGTCATAGGTTTATCACTTTATTCTTTGTACATACATTTTATTGGTGCCTAATCTAAGATTCTTCACAATACCACAGTTCAATATGCTACCACATCCCAGGTGCTTAGCAGTAACTGCCTGCATGTTTGGTATAGATATGAAAACACAATGTGCAGCTTTACATTTCCTCCTCTGAAGTTTATACCACCCATGCACCATCTTCCATTTACTGCAGATTACTGCTATAACTGCACAAACATCTTAAAGCCACACAAAATCTCACTGCTACCAGAAGGTGCAGTCCTACACATTTTTACTATACAGTTACTTATACCCATCCTAGCAACTTATTTTTTTACTCACCACTCTGGTTAACTCCATCTCCTGCTTTGCCTTGCAGTTGCCTAAACATTTCTGTTGACAAAAGAGTAAATGAAGCATGGGATAAATCCAAGGTTCTGAAGTTACATGGAAGGGAAGACTGCCACTTGCAGCAAAAGCTGTGGCTTAACAGTGAATCAACATTAACATTCAGTTAAGATCAGAAGTATACCCTTAAACCAAATCATTTGATTGTGCCCACTCATTATGCTTTGCTTTATGTTACCAACTGCCCTCAAGTGCATAAACTGCATACCTTTCAGATGACAGTAAAACAGAACATGTGCTTCAGAATCACATAATGTGCACCACCTGCTAATGCCACAGGATCAAACTAGATCAAATTCAAAATTAGCTCCCTTCAATGTACCCTGTACGGCTCCAAGGCACTTAGTACCTACTGCTGGCCTCAACAAACCCCCTTCTGTAGGGAGCACTGTTTACCAGTGTGGAACTAGCCTTACAGCATCTGGAAAATTCAGTCCTCAGAGTGCTCACTTAGTTGCCAACGGCCACTCAATGATAAAGCATTGGTAAGTGGTAACTTGAACATGCACCTGAGCTCCCACTCACTCTTGCACACTTATACCAAAGCACATTCCTCAGACAACTCTTTTGAATGTAGCCACGTTCACTATATTCACAGCTGGTATGGACTGCAATGCCATGTGGTCCTGTAGTACGTAATGCACTTACAGGCACCTGGATTGACTAATTAGGACTACAACAAAATTAAATACTTGTTAAATGCTTATTAAGACATTAAAATTCAGTGCACAAGACTTTAACAATACACTAAGTATAAAACTATCCAGAAAGAAAACAACATGCTCAAGCGAATTTTCAAAATGACAGTTGCTTGAACCTCATGTGAAACTGTCAATTAATCTGACCTTCCAGTAAGAAACATAAACTCACAAAAAGGGAGGAATTTAAGTTTAGAAACATTCCTTCAAATACTCTTACTTAAAGTCTTCATAAGGACTTAGATTCTTAAGTATCATTCATCCAGTACTGGATTGTTTCAGGCAATTTTTTTTTTTTTTTTTTTTTGGTGCTGCTAGATGAGTGTGAAAACTTTGTTGCCCTCAATGTACGAAACAAAACAGACTGTTTGGGAGGAGAAGGTACATTTCAGCAATTTAAGTTGCACAATGCTCATCTGCGACATAATGGTGGTCCAAGAAACAACATAATTGACTTTTATAATATCTTAGAGATGGCTAATGTTCAACCCTTAGTTTCCAATAAAAAAGGATTAGCTTTTCACCGAGGTGTCCAAAACATTAAATTCAGTGAATGAATTATCGCAGCTTGAAAGGATACTTCTGCCTTTGTACGATGTTACTTAAGGCATGTTTTAAAGAAGTTGTGAATAAAATGAAAAATAATGGTTATTGTACATGTCATACACAATAAGCATACTTAACAGCATGTAGGAGTACTAAATTTATGGGATACACTACCTACTTGCAAGCTAAAATACAGGAATATGGATTGCTACTTTAAGGAATTCTATATGCTTCAGTGATGAAATTACAGGCTGCAAGTTTGCCAGTGAAACAGAGCTAGGTTTAAACTCTTGTAGAAAGCCAACTGAAAATAGCTTGGCAAGAGTGCGGTAAGATAACTGAAATCAAACTCTTCTGAATGCAGCCTGAAAGCAGGAAAGACTTCTCATTCCAGGCTGGTAAGTGTAGGGTCTGCCTTAAGCTTTCACAGAAAATACCTCTTCTCCAGTTCAACCATCACACTGTTTTATGCATTTTCACGGCCAAATTACGTTTGGCCTCCTCTAATATGGTTAATCTTGAATAGGGACCAGTATTGATAAGTGTGAGAAACAAAATTGAAAGTATTGATGATAGGACTGTGGTATTAAAAAAAAAAAAAAAAAAAAAAAAAACAAAAAAACACAACAAAAAAACGGAAGTATGAAAACCTTAAAAAATTTTGATTAAAAACACTGCAAACACTGTCAAAATTTCCTCTGATAGTGTGAAACAACAAGGCTTCATTGATTAAACAAAACAGAGCTATTCTGGCACACACTAACTGGGGAATTAGCTTTGCATTTTTACAGGAAGGGAGTCTACAGCAACTAGAGATTCAGTGAAATGCTGTAGCAGGTGATAAGGGGGGAGGGAAGAAAAAAGCATATTTGAGGCTTCTACATGTCTATTGTATTTTCTAGATAATATTTAACATCCTTTCTAAGCAAGCCTACTTCTATTCTTTGATTCAATCTTTATTACATTTTCTAGTAAAGTAGCCCTACCTTTTAAAAATCATATCTAAAAAAGAAAAATAAATTTGAAATGTAAATCACCTTTAGATACCAGAAGTAAGATTAAGCTGCTAGAAATTACTTTCTGGACATAGCAAAAATCTTTGAGATACTCATCAAGATGTCTCGTAGTCCATCTGATTTACTTAAAGACCTAATCATCTTGCTTTGAAGTAAACCATAAATCACATGGATTGTTTATTTCCATTCCCTTCAACAACTAACAGGCATTTGAGAAATAATGATGATCAAATAGTCATATTTGAGGGCTCTGTTTTACTTTTTTTTCTTCTTTAAATTCAGCTCCAAAGGTGTAAACATCCGATCAAGCCAACTTCTCTTCAAATTCTCAGCTAGATTGAGCTTCTATTGGGAAGAAGTTATGCTAGGTAGACAGTCTGCTAGTACACTGTTAATTACATCGGCCACCTCCTGAAGGTTTTTCATGCATGTTATGAAGCACACACTCCTGGCCAGTGTGTGCTTTTCAGTTATAACTGAATTATCTGAATGCTATTACAAACATTTCAAAAACATATTAGCAGCAAAACCTTAGGGAAATCACTATGTGATGAAGGGTTTTAGAAGTATGATTTACCATATAAAAGAAAGCTAATCACGATCAGACGGTGTATGTATTTTGCTGTTTATATGTTTTTGTTAATTAAAAATACTAATTTCTGTCATCCACACATATTATTGCGTAACAAAGAGGAAGTGCCCAAGTCTTTTCAATCATATAAATCTCAATATATCAGAGGAACACCGCACTTGTGGCTTCTGTCAAAAGTGCTGCTTGTTTTCATTTACTGCCCACTATCACATTAGCATTAAACTGCTTTGAAGCCTGTACTGTATTTAGCCTTTCATTTTTATGGAGGACACTAGCATTACTGAGGTGAGCTTTTATTTTCAGTCCTCAACTGAATCTAAATTGTCCTTGTTCACCTCATTCCATGCACACCAAATTTTGTCCTTTCAGCTATTTAAATTGTAAATGTTTCATGAATAAAAATGATGAATAATACAAGGGTGCACTATATGAAAATCTGTTTAACATATGATTCAATTTCATAAGCATTCAATTCATAAATGCCATTCCATATGTTTTTCCTTTTTTTAAACAGCTTCTACAGATAAATAATGCTTACAATTTCAATCATACCTCTAATCTGATATTAAGCACCAAAAACCACACTTAAAATCCCACCACTTTTTGCTGACCACAGTAAAAAAACTTGAATTATTAATTCTTTGTGAGGTAACATTACC